>ML785284.1:128673-144918 GCA_009831015.1 Picea engelmannii | reverse complement strand
TCTAATATGCCCCAATTAAGGGGTAATGAGCCAATATTAGGGCTTAACATTGATGAAGTTATGGGTACTACCATCATCAATCAACACTGCTACCTTTTTATTTTTGATGTATCCTTGTATCTTGAGGGTTTTTGGAGTACTGAAGCCAACCAATGCATGACAAGATATCATTGGAGTAGTCTCTTCTATATCTAGATCTTATGATGTTCCAATTCTTTATTTTCTTCCTCTTCACAGTCTATGTAGAATAATTTCTTCTCATCGCATTTATGCCCCTTACTATAACTATTGTCACAATTGAAACATAGTCACTTTGCTCTTATTTCATCCATTTGCTGAGATGTCAACTTTGTCAGTTGAGTGGGGTTGGGAGAGGGAACATGGTGCTCTCTATAGCTGTTAGTGGCCACCCTTCTAGTAGCCAAATTTTTGTTTTCTACTTTCCTTACCATACTAAAAACTTGCTCTATGAATTTGGGTTTGAAGAGTCACACCTCATGTTGAATGTTCTCCTTTAAAATGCCCATAAAGAGATCTAACAAATTATACTTAGGAAGTTTCTTTACCCTAAGATTGAGCTTTTAGAATTGTTGAATTTGTTTTGTAACTGGGCCTTTTTTTCCGAAGATTTATCAATTGACTAAAGAATGTAATGCTCTTAATATTCCCATAATGTGATATCAATTCATCCATAAAAATGGACCAAGAGATAATAAAACTATTTTTTTCTTTCACAAATCCATTGATACCAAACAAATTGACCATTTTCTAAATACAAGGATGCAATAAGTACCTTTTGTAAGCTTGGAAGTTGGTGTAGATCAACGTATCGCTCCATTTGGAATATCCATGTTATAATATCTTTACCATCAAACTTCCTCATATCAATCTTTGGAATGAATTAGTTCCTTGGTGTTGAATTTAAGCCTTGATGATGTGGATATTGAAGTGATGAATAATTCTGAAATTCAGTATTGGTGGTCTCCAATTGTGATAAAATACTCCCCATATGTGATTGAGTCTCAACACCATTGTTCTCCTTATTTTAAGGATTTCCTTGGATCTCAATATCCCTTTCAAGGATCCTCTGTAAGAGTTTGAATTCTATGGATTTTTGCATTTCATTCATTTTATTTTCCATATGATACATATTTTCATCCATCTTATTTTCCATATGTGCATTATTTTCATTCATCTTCTTTTCCATATGTACCCGATTTTCATTCATCTTCTCTTCCATCTCTTTCTTTTTTTCATCCATATTATTTTTCATGTCATTCTTATTTTCATCCATATTCTTTTTTATTTCATCTTCCATTTCCTTTTTTAGGGGTTCTTAAAAATGTGATAAATCCACTAGTTTCAACATACTACCACTCATTTCATCAACTTGGTTCTTTAATTAGGATAATATGTTTTCAAAATGTTCATTTTCTTCCGACGTCGCGTGTGATATTTTTGGAGGATTATTTGGTGTTGAGATTTTTTTTGGAGCCATGTGGGATAACAATAATAATGCTTCTATATTTTTTCTTTATAAAAAATTTTTAATCATCAAAAACAAATCTTCCAATCAAAATTTATGCTAATTGTAAGTTATGTACCTTTCAAACCCTTAATTTAGAGTATGTATGGATGGTTGACCTTTGTCATAATATATCTATGAACTTTTAACCCTTTTGAGTATGAAATTTTGGCATGTATTACTCTGATATGACTTTTTAAACTCCTGAAAATTTCACAGTCTGAACCTTTACTAATAAAATGTTATAGTACAATACCAAAATGACTTATTTAAGACTAATTTCAGGATTAGTATAAATCCCAAAATTCCACAAGATATATCTCACAAATTATAATGATTCAAAATATGAAATTTTTTCCACATATAACTCGCTATGTATCCATAGGATTCTAAAAATTTCAGAGTCAAAACGTCATAGAAAATAAGTTACAATGAAAATGCAAAGATGACTCCTTTAAAATTGAATTCAGGATTAGTCACAAGCCTTGACTTTCATGGATTATTTCTCCAAAAGTATAACAAACTAGAACCTAAAGTTTTTACCACCTATATTATCAAATTTCTCCCAAGTCTCCACAAAATTTCATTGTTTGAAAATTCTTAGAAAAAATAGCTATAGCGAAAATTCCAAGGTAACTCGTTTAAAAATGAATTCAAGATGAGTCACAAACCCCATATTCCATAGGCTACATCTCCAAAATTATAAGGAACCGGACCTTGAAATTTTTACCACCTACACCTTGAAATTTCATCTCAGTTTCCTCAAAATTTCACATTATTTAACATAAAAAAGAAAAATTTATAGCAAAAATGCCAAGGTGTCTCAATTGGGGGAGTGAAACCCTACGATTGTAAGCTCCGATACCAAATTTTATGATCCAACTCCTTAGAAATGATCAAAATTCAATGAATACAGTCCACTTCGAGGGGGGGATCTCCTTTTACAATATATCCAATTCAAAAGACAATATGAGATGAGACAACATGATCCTAAGACTAGGTCTTCTTGGCATATATACATGAGACAAAGGGTACGATTATAATGATAGGGTACACTTAATGGTTCTAGCATACCTACTAATATAACACTAGAAATGTAATAGTTCAATATCTAGGGGAGTAATAAGGGGTTTTATACTTAACAATGGGCTTTGTCTAGGGATTAACATTAATGAGATAAAATGAAAGATCAATCAAGCACTAGTTCTTGCATTGCCTAATTTGCATAATCCTTTTGAAGTGGAGACAAATGCAAGTGGATATGTAATGGGAGCGATCTTGATGTAGGGAGGTAAGCTGATATGATCTCATTCTGAAATGTTTTCTAGAGGAGTCCCAAACTACCCTACATATGACAAGGAACTCTATTCTTTGTTTCAAGTTGCTAAGAAGTACTATCTAATGGGAAAGGAGACCATCATCCACATTGATCACCATCCACTATAGTATTTGAAATCCTAGAGTATACTTTAGTAAACTAGACACTATAAGTGGATTAGTTTTTTTACATCAATTTCATCTAATCATCAAATATGAGAAGGGAAACATAATAAGTTGGTAGACATGCTTTCAAGGCCACCTACATCCAAGATCACAACTTTGGGAACTCTTATGCACATGGAGCCTTTCACCCACGAAAAAATCCATGAAGATGCCTTCCTAGGGTCTAGCAGATCCCACCACATGGAGCCTTGAACTGGTCCCACCGCTTAGAGCATCTTTCCATCCATAGACAAATGGGAGAAAAAAAGTAGTGATCAAGCATTAGTTGAGATTTTGAGGGGTTATAATCAGAAGCATTCAAGGGCTTAGGACAAAAATTTGGTTTATATTCAACATTACAATAACAAAGAAACCTATACTTCTACTAGTAATTCCCTTTTTGAAGTTTGTTTTGGGTATTTTCCACCATCACCTTTAGATGTTGTATATGGATAACAAGGAGAATTGAGGGAAGACATTATAAGAGAAGCATTGAAGGTTGAAAAATTTCTTTATAAGATCAGGCAAATCCATTTGCAAGTACACGAGACATTGAAGAAGTTGTAGGAAAGGTACAAGGCATGGAACGATCAACATAGGACTGATAAAACATTCAAGGTGGGAGAAAGAGTTTGGTTGTATTTGAACATAAAGGCTACAAGGTCCTAGTAAGAACATCAAGGCTTTTTGGTATTGTCCTTTTTGAAGTGTTGGAAAGGGTGGGTGATAATGCTTATAAGATCAATCTACCCCTATATATGCACATTTGCTCAGTGGGGAAAATGAATTACATGAGCTTCTTGGGGGAAGACACATGGGGGTATTGTGAGAATTCATATATTTTGATTGTTTTTTTTGGGGATTCCATATTCTTATTTCTCATTCTTTCTTGTTCTTGGTTCTTGGAGAGAAGAGAAGATTTCTATAGTAGAGAGCCATTGCTAGTTGGATATACGAGAAGACTGGTTATTTTCCAGCAATGCAAATATGCTCTAGTGCATGGATGCATTGGCATTTTGAGAAAAATTATCCACAATTAAGAATATTTGGAGCTTCCAACATTGATATTTCCTGAACAGACTATATTGGAGCCTTGAAAAGAAGTGGAATAACCTAAGGGACTACATTGCAGAAAAGGGGATTCATTTCTTTGGGTTGTACAAGCCGAAGGGAAAAGAGAGCTAGCAAGTTGATATTGCTATGTGATTAAGTAGATTGTAACATCATGAGAGCTTGACTGTCTATGTGATAATAGATTCGACCTAGGCACACGTCCTTGTAGATTCATAGCCTCATCTCGGGGGTAACTTGTTGCTGAGATATTGGAGCAACAACATCTATGGTTGGGTGGAATGTCCGACATTTGCATCCAGTCGGTGAAGTTTATCTTTAAGGATAAGTTCTCTGTGTATTTAATTCAGACTGTGTATTGTTGTGTTTATATTGTTCTTATTTACACTGTGTTTTTACTTCCTAGTGTGTATATTGCATGAGATTTATGCTGCATTGTATAGACTATACATGTTTTCTTGCTTACATGCATGGTTTGTTGATAGGCATGCTTATTGTTTTTTAATTAACATGGCATCAAAAGTTTGAAATCCATCAAGAATGCGAATTCTTGAGGTACCCAGGCATGGGGGTAAGTTACAAAGTGGTATTAGAGCAGAAATTTCTTGTGACTTGATTTGACAGGGAGATGGGTATGTTACAATGTGTTCTTAAAGCAAAGGTTTCAACACCGAACCTGTATGGGCAGAGATCAATGCGGATTTGTTAAGATTTGCTATCGCAAAGTTTCAATCTGTGTTGAAATTGGGTGGAAGTGATGAAATTAGAAAGAAATCCCCAATTTTTGGATGAAATCTAGTCTATATTAGCCGTGGGGTCTTGAATGGGAGAGCATCGACCATGTAAAACTTGGTCCAGATCTTCCATAGCGGCCCTGTGTGAATTTTATTTGAAATTTTATGTACAACCATCAATGTCCCATATTAGTTCTAATCTTGAAATTGATGATTCATATTCACTATGGAGGTGGTAAATTTTTCTAAGTTAAATTGAGTTTGCTAAACGAGTTTTTTTAAGTCCACCGAAAGAGTTTTTCATAAATTGTTGAAAGATAAATTTTATTGAGTTCACCAAAAACAAGTTTTTTGTATTCTGTCAAAAACAAGTTTTACCAAGGCTGTTAAAAGAAGTTTTTTGTAGTCAACTGAAAATAATTTTTTCCAAGTCCACCAAAAGAGTTTTTCATAAATAGTTGAAAAAACCAATTCATTTTGTAGGTTGTCGAAGTAAGTTTTGTAGTTTTCCAATGGAAGATAAATTTTAGAGTTCGTTGATGGAAAGAAAAAATTGCAATCCACCGAAGAAACCTTTTTGTAGGTTGTCAAAGTGCATTTTGTAGATTGCTAATGGAGAAGAATTCTGAAGTTCACCGAAAAAGATATTTTTCGAAGTTTGTCGAAAAAGGAGGTTTTTCCAAGTTCACTTATGGAAGTTTTTTGGAGTTCACTGAAAAGGAGGTTTTTCGAAGTTCATCGAAAAATGAAGTTTTTTCAAGTTCATCGAAAAGGAGTTTTTTCGGTGTTCACTGAAAAGACAAAATGTTGAGTCAGTCATAGAACCTTTTTGTAAGTTGCCAAAGTGCATTTTGTGGGTTGTCAATGGAGAAGAATTTTTGATTTCGCTTAAGAATGTTTTTTGAAGTTCACTTAAGGACGTTTTTTCTTAAGTTTAGAGAGAGAGAAATTTTAGAGTTTGTTGAAAAGAAAAATTTTGAGTTTGCCGATGGAAGAAATTTTCAATTCGTTGATGGAAGAAAATTTTAGTTTGCTAATTGGAGAGTTTTGCGGTTTGTCGGTGAAGGAAGAAATTGACAATCATTGATGGAAGAATTGTTCATCTCATCGACGAGGACAATGACATGGTTGAGTCAGGGGTTGATAGGTGGACATCGGTGCCATGCCACATCATCACGATGATGCTCTTTATAATTTTTTCAAAGATCAAAGCCAAAAAATTGTTTTGGCCATAAAAGGTGGATATTAACTTAGAACTAGATGAAATTTAAAGGGTTGACGAGGGTCATTGGTCAATTCTGCTTCAAATTTCCAAAAAAGGTAAATTAGTGATTTTTTTACCATTAAGGTAGTACTCTTAGGAAAAGGCCTTGTTATTGATGAAATTTTTACAGTGGGTCCTAGAAGTAGACATGAAAATACCCAATGGATAATTTGGATAAATTCCAAGGGGTTTGGGATGGAGACACAAAACATGCCAAAATCCAGTATTCTAGGCTAGTTTTTGGAGATTTTTGAGATTTCAGAGGAGGAAAAGTGACCCCAGATCACAAAACCATTAAAAATTATTTAACTTAATTTTACCTATACATTAATCCAAGCAACTTTGCCTTGGTGAAGTTGTTCGAGAACTACTCCATATGGGAGATAACCAGTTTTGCTAAAAATTCCAGGTCTAGAGAAAAGTGCAAAAGGATAAAGTTGTAAGTTCTAGATTGTTTTAGAATTTGATTGGAGCAACATATTGATAATCTAAAAGTTTATGTGTGTTCACCATCATCAATGTTATCAGTTCCTAATATTAAAAAAAATTTGGTTCCTAACATATTTTATTCTACAGGTGGCAAAAGTTAGCCTTTGAGAATAATTGCATAGTAAAAATGGACACAATGGAGTAGAAACAAAAAAGTTAAAAAGGATGTGGATTTTAGCTAAAAACAAAGAATGATGCATGAGTACTACCATTGGTAAGATGATTCATAGGAGAATGTGTCCAAAGGATCATAATCAAGTTTAGTGCATCTATACTCTTCATGAATTCAAATGAAGAATGACCTGTAGCCTAATTAATGGAATTTTTTACAATAAGCATAATTTCTACCAACAATGGTTGCTTACATATTTTGTAGAATTAAGGGTATAATTAGATCAAGCCAAAATCAAGATTGCAAATTAGAGACACGAAAGATGCACGCAGAGCCTACAACCATGAAAGGGAAGCTAAAGGTCTAACCATTAATTTAGGAAACAAGGAAACATAGTCTAAAGGACATAGAAGTAAGGTGGAGCCAATGGAGATGGTAGATATTACAAGGAGTTTGAAGAAGTGTAGAGTTATAGAGATGATGATAAGATCATGGGAGGAAAAAAATCAAATAAATACTCAGTTGTTGCAAAGTCTAAATTATTTTCAGTGACAAATGAAGAATGGATCAGACTCAAGACATGGGGAAGAAGACATACCTCATGCAAGAAGGGATAACTATAGAGGATCTAGGCACTCCAAAAGTGCTAGTAGATATCAAATACATTACTACTCTCCTACTCATTCAACCGAGAAGTTTTAAGCATCTGAAGTATCAAGGAGTAGCCCATAAGTGTCCTATGTTAGGCTTCAAAGAAGAAGATATGAACTAGACAGTTTATAAGGAGAGCTTAAGAAGCTTAAGTCACCAAACTTTGAGGGTAAAAATAGACAGGGAGATGATGTTGAAACTTGGTTTCTTGGAATTATAAAATATTTTTAGTTACATAGCGACTCATCTAATTCATAAGCTAGGATTTCCATGTATCATTTACAAGGAAAAACCTCTATGTGGTGGGACCAGTTGAAGAAAGTCAAACACATTTATGAGAAAAGGATTTCTTGGAAGAAATTCAAAAATATTTTCATTAGCAGTATCTCTTATAGCACTACTATGACAAGAAGATGCACGAGTTCTTTGAACACAAGTTGGGAAACATGACTACACATGATTATGAAAAGAAGTACTTGGAATTGTTGGGGTATGTGCGATTTATCGAGGAGGAGAAGGTGAAAACACAAAGGTTCTTAAGTGGAATGCCATATTTTTACAAAAACAAAATTCAGTTTGATGAACCCAAGACTATGGTAGAGACCATTAGAAAGGCCAAGTACCTATACGAGCAAAGAAAAGGCAGAGAGGTTTTTCAAAAATCTTGGAAGGATAAGAAGAAGGATAAATAATATCAAAGAAGAAAGGGATTCAAACCTCCTTTCAAGATAAATCATTATGAAATATATCAACAAAGTTAACATGCTTAGAATGAATCCAAATTTGCAATCTCCTTGGGGAAAAGGGGAGACGACCAATCAAATATTGGGGATGTAAAGAAGATCACATGTACAAAGATTTCCCTCACAGAAAAGACAAAATGATTAACATTGCACAACATTTAGGAGGCTAGTTGTTGAAGGGTCCAAATGGCCTGTCAAGCAGTTAAGGGAGAACACTTGATTGAAGATCCCAATCAGACCTACTCTCATTTGGGGTAGCATTTCCTACCAATATGTGGGCCTAATTGCCACTAAGAATTAAAAGAAAAAGAGGGGAAGATAATACATTGTCCCCAAAATAGTTCCTATCAATTCTAAATCTAAATTAAAACAAAAGAAAACTAACAAATATACTACTTCTAACCTATCCCGCATAGGAGAAAATATACAAAATGAACATAGCATGAAATAATGTCATTAATTGCAGAAGCAATTCATGTTAATCAATAACATGTTAAAACAATAACGCTATAGATTAAATCACAAATAGTTTCATAATGAACTTGCAACATTACCATTGTATTCATTAGAAATCATAACAACTTAAACATCTCAAATATTGCACACAAAAATAGTTCACATGATAAATATTCGAGAGGTTTAAATGAAAAACACAAATGTAGAATAGTCCCAAATGTATTGGATAACAATCATGATCTCAAAATTCCTTTTTCTCTTTATTCATGAGATAATAATATCACCATAAAACGATGGGAAAAAGTCCTTTATTACATAAAATGGTCTTCCTTTTATAAAACAAGGAAGACCTTTCACATTTTGTAACAACAAACAATTACATCTCTTCAACTTGCTTATTTTGTCTTCATTAAATGACTTGAATTTCCCATACATTTTCATAAATGAGTATACATGCATTATAAACAAAAGTTAAAAAGACTCATGAGTAGTCAATCTCGCTCCATAGGCTTATCATGAGTGATATTTGTTGGAAATATCATTGACTCTGCTACAATGTATCCTCTTTTGTTCCTCAAATTTTTCTGGGTGTTTCTAGTGTCAATCCAATGAATACGATTCTTCCATATTCTTCCTCTCTGTTTTAGATTTCCAACATGCTCTCACAACCCTGCTTTGACCTCCTGGAACATGAGTTATGGCTTCCTGAACATTGCACAATTTATTTTTTAATAAAATTTAGGTCTCTTATGTTCCTTGAATTTTCTTTGCTCTTCTTCCATCAACATGTCAATAATAACTATACCAACATGTTATGATCTCTGCTAGCTTTCCAACATGCTCTCCTGGACTTGATTTCATCTTCTGGATCATGAGTTATGGTTGTTTGAAAATTTTGCAATCAATCCCCCATCAAATTTGTGGCCTTGTTTTCCTTGAATTTTCTATCATTGATCTGACTTGAATTCCTCCTCGAATGTGTTCTCTTTCTCAATATATTTTCAATGAGCTATCCTTGGCCTGATTTGGACTCCGAGAGCTCAATATATGGCTTCCTGAAGTTGGCTCTCAACATCCATTGATTTTCTCATGGGGTGATATGGAGTGTTGATCTTCAATATTAAAAGAAATATCCCACATGCATTGGGTGGATTGGGTTTTAAAGGTATATATGGTCCTCCCCCCCTCTTAATTTGTGTGTGGCACTAGAGGAGGTATATAACCCAGGGCTCGTGTAGATATTTCGGCTCATAAAGCATAGTAACAATATAATAAAAATAAAACGAAAAATAAAATAATAACAACCCCATCTTAAAGTAATAAAATAGTATAAATTCCAAAATCCTAAAAATCATGTTCTGAATAAGCAAATAAAATACTCCCAAAAAATAATTTAATCAAATAAAATACTCCCAAAAAATAATAAAATAGATTTGAGGGTAAGTTTGTTTCATGCACATAAATTCCAAAATTTCGATCCCGAGTAAATATTTTTTCCCATAAACCATAGTAAAAATAGAATAAAAATAAAATGAAAAATAAAATAATAACCCCATCTTAAAATAATAAAATAATATAAATTCTAAAATCCTAAAAATCATCTTCTGTAATCAAATAAAATAATCCCCAAAAATAATAAAATAGATTCGAGGGTAAGTTTGTTTCATGCACATAAATTCCAAAATTCCGATCTCAGCCTTCGGGCTCTGAGGGTGGTGTGAGGGTGAGTAAATATAAGTAAATAATCTGAGATTTCGATCCTGAGTAAACAACTCCTTAAGCCTCCCATTTTTCTCTTTTGTACAAAGCTTCAAACAACCAAAACCTTCGGGAGAAGGTATCTACGGCTAGTCTGTTCCCTCGATTGGTTACTGATGAGGAAGCCACAGTTCTCTTCAAGCCTGTCACACTCTCTGAACTCAAATATATCCTGTTACATTTTAAAAAAGAGCGGAGTCCGGGGCCGGATGGCTGGACCACAAAATTTTTCTTATACTTTTTTGACCTCGTTGGTGTGGATCTTCTTCGGATGGTTGAGGACTCTTGCCTCAAGGGAAAGATTGTTGGTGGCCTAAACTCAACTTTCCTGGTCCTAATTCCGAAAGAAAACAACCCGATCTCTTTTAATGACTTTCGACCGATTGCCCTGTGTAACCTTATTTATAAGGTCATTGCTAAAGTCACCTCAAATCGCATCAAGCCCTATCTAGGGCAGAGCCTCTCAGAGGGACAACTTGGTTTCTTGAAGGGCAGAAGAATACAAGATGCTATTGGAGCTACCCACGAGTGCATCCACAACATCAAGCAAAAAAAACCAAAAAGTGCTGGTCTTGAAACTTGATCTTAAGAAAGCATTTGACAACATTGATTGGGAGTTCTTGAGACTTATTTTACATGCAGTCGGTTTCGGAGACAAACTTACAAGTTGGATCCTGGCTTGTGTTACCAGTGCAAATTTTATTGTTTTGATCAACGACGAGGCTACTTCTTTTTTCAAAAGTGAGAGGGGGCTCCGACAGGGATGTCCACTCTCCCCTTATCTCTTTATCCTGATTATGGAGGGTATTAGCCTCCTCCTTACTCAAAGCTTCTCTGCACACCTTATTTCCGGCATAAAGGTTTCTAAGTTTATTAATATCTTTCTCCTTATGTTTGTAGATGATGTTCTCATCTTGACAAACGCTGATCTTGATGAATGGCTAGTTATCCAGGATATACTTCATCTCTTCTGCTCGGTTTCAGGACTATCCATCAACCACTCTAAGTCCTCAGCCCACTACTGGGGACTCTCAGTCCCTGAACTCCTCCGTTTCAAGGATCACCTTCCCTACCCCTTTCTTGACCTGAAGGAGGGTTTCAGATACCTTGGGTACCAACTGAAAATGGGAGCTTCCCTTCCGGAGGATTGGCGCTGGTTAGTTGCAACTTTTGAAAGGAAAATTGATTTTTGGTGCAATAAGTGGCTGTCCCTGGGTGGCAGATTCATCCTGATAAAAGAAGTGCTTGAAAGCCTTGCCATTTTTTGGATGACCCTGGAGCGGATTCCAAAAAAATTCATCCTTATTCTCCGCAGACTCGCCTTCAATTTTTTGTGGAATGGACAAACCTGTAGACGCTGATTCCACCTCTGCGGTTGGGAGACACTCTCCAAACCCCGAAGAGTGGGGGGCTGGGGTCTAAATAACCTCTCCATTTTTAACACTGCCCTTCTAGCTAGCTCATTTTGGAGAGCAGCTACCCAGGAGAGTATCTGGCACCGAATCATTGCAGATAAGTACATGGGCTCCCTGCCATTTTGCGTTTGGATCCGAAAGACTTCTCTACAACAAAAGAGGGCTTCCCCCTTATGGAAAGGCCTGGTCGCCGCCTCACCTGTGATCCTCCACTGGCTTCGATGGAAGCCTGGCTCTGGTAAGGAGATTTATTTGGGAAAGGATTTGATCCTCGGGCTGGAGGATAGCTCACTCCTCTCTCCTTCTCTATGTATTCATCTCCTCTCCTTGAACCTTTTGACTTTAGCACGGGCTAGAATCTCGACTAGAGACCACACTCTGCCAGATTACTGGTTGGGATGCCAGGACCTGTCGATTAGTGGTCCGTGGGTGGCTGAATGGACTCGTTACACTCTTTCTCTTAGAAGTGCAGGTAACTCCTTATCAGATGATCCAGATACACTGTTGTGGGAGGGAGGGGATGCCACAGGTACTCTCTCGGTTAAAAACTTGTACACGACTATTCTCAAACAAAGCTCTCATGGCGTCGACTCCTCCTGGTTCTCCCAGATTTGGAACTGGACTATCCCGCTCAAGATTAAACTTTTTCTCTGGCTCGCGGGGAAGGAGAAGATACTAACTTGGGATATGCTCCGTCGACGAGGTTGGGAAGGGCCGAATATCTGTCTACTCTGCCGTCGGGCTCCTGAAGACGTTCATCATCTTTTTGTTCACTGTATTATTGCGAGGGAGGTCTGGACCTATCTCCTTAATCATTACTCACTTCCTTTCACCTGGAGAAGTGACACCCTCTCTGATTGCTTTCTTTTGTGGACCTCCCTAAAATCCCCTCCTTATTGCCTGGCCGCCCATGTCTGCTGGCAATTATGGCTAGCGCGAAACAGGGCGACTTTCGAGGATCGGACTCCCTCCCTGCAGTTTGTTGTGTTTAGTGTTCTGACCTCCTTTCACTGGAAACAACAAAGGGACAAACCACACATTCACAAAGCTCTCGATTTTAAGCTGCCATATGGATATACCTTCGCCTGTTTTGATGGTGCTGCGCAGGTTACTGGTCATTGTGGAGCGGGAGGTATCTTCAGATCTCATCATTCAAGGATCACTAAATGGTACTTTAGTTGCGGTGTGGGCACAAACACTAAAGCAGAGCTCTTGGGGCTCTGGACCACACTTTTTCTAGCTTCCTCGTGGTCTATTAAATACATTATAGTTTTGGGTGACTCGAGAGTTGTTATTGATTGGATTAACCAAAAATTCAATCTCCACTCCGTCCACATCGAAGGCTGGAAACATAAAACACTGGAGCTGTCCAAGCTTTTTTTCGACATCAGATTCCTTCATTTATCCAGAACCTTCAATTGCGAAGCAGATGCAATTTCAAAAAAAGAACTAAAAGACGAGGCCAGAAGACTCTCCATTTTCCACTGTGATAGTGGAATTGAAAGTTCTACGACCTGCACTAGTATTTTTTGATCATGTTTCCTGTCCGATTTGTATGGAACTGTTTTTTGGGTTGCCAGCGGAGGATGACAGGTTTCAGAAAAGAGAAAGGTCTGTGTTACTGAGAAATTTTTGGACTGCTGTCCCACTTTTGTTCAAGGTGAGCTATTTGTAATGTCCTTTAACTGATTATGCACGGCTCATGGACCGTGGTTCATAGCTTGCTGATGTCTTATTGTAAATGAATTTATACTCTTTATAAAAACTCCTTAACCCTCGAGTAAATAACTTCAAAGCCTTATTGACCTTTGAGATCTGAGGGTGGTGTGAACCATGTATGCAAATCTGAAGTATTAATCCGATGTGAAACTTCCGATCGGTCGAGCTATTGTATTTTAGTAAAATTTGGGTTTCAGAATAAGGATTCAATTGTGAAACATGTTGCATAGTCCAAATACGTAAGGTCGATAAGTGTTAGGTCCAATGGGTAATGGTAAATGCATGTGAATGTTCTAAAAATCATATCCCCGATGGACTATTAACTATGCACTTGAGTGTTTTGGAAGATTTGTTTCAAGATATAATTTTGATGGCAATTCAGGCATTGATGAATTCATGGCATTTAAAAATTAAAACAATTTGAAATTTAGATGAATTCATATCTGAACATAATGGCGAATATAAGAGGTAAAACTTATGTCCGAACGTAACATAATGGTTAATATAAGAGATAAAACTCACGTCCGAACGTACTGGTAAATATAAGTGTCCAAAAAAATGCAAGCTTAAAAACATTAAGTACTATGGTGATTTAGGAAAAAGTAAAACATGGTGACCCCTTAAATATCGATAAATAGTAAATCTCTCAAAAATCATGTTATCCTAAAATATAAAATAAATAATAAACTAGAATACAAATCCATAAATCGTTGAGGTGGTTTGACGAATCAGTGGGGAATTTGTGCTTGCACTCTCCCCACCCAGATTCAAATCCTCGATCAGATTATGTCCCGTTGTGATAAGGCTAGAAGAATAGGTGCCCCCCTTG
Organism: Picea engelmannii; assembly: GCA_009831015.1. Classification (NCBI taxonomy): domain Eukaryota; kingdom Viridiplantae; phylum Streptophyta; class Pinopsida; order Pinales; family Pinaceae; genus Picea; species Picea engelmannii. The sequence goes on along the minus strand of ML785284.1, from coordinate 130,670 downwards.
AGTGGGAAGCCCTCACAGGTGTGTGTCTAGATGTATCGGTTCTTGCCAAGTCATAAGTTTCTTGCTAGGCATTGGCTTGCAGGCTGTTGGCACTAGTCTAGGGTTTGTAGTGGAAAACAAATAGATTTGAACCTAGGCCTTGTCCAGGTCATCCTGATTAGTTACCAATTCTCTTAGATTTAAAAAAAAATACATATCCATAAATCAAAATAGTATAATATGACTTTGGGATTTAGAAAAATGCACACTAAAATAAATTAAGTGAAGTAAGAAAAAGAGAAAAATAAATATATACAAAAAATGAAATATCAATGTGTATCCAATTTTCCTGAGAGTTCCCCTGTATCTGGTGGTTGGGAAGCGACCAGTCTCGGGGCTCCCGCCTAGGTCAAGCTACCAAGCGTCGACTCCACCGACCATCGATGACGCATCCCCCCACCACCCGGTCTCCACATGATGAAACATTTATGCAGCGATCCTCCGATCCGTACATCCCCTCCTCCAAACAACATTGATCACTTTGTCCCTCCCCGATGAGCTTCTCAGGTACGTCAGTGGGTTCATAATGGACTCAATCATCACTCATCTACATGGTCTTAACTTCGGCCTGCTCACCGCACTCTTTGATATGATCTCCCACACGATGGACACCATAGCTATTTCTTACCACCTATGGGTTTGGTCCGACCACATTTCCTTCCTGCTTCACATATTTTCTCACATGGTTCTGTACACCCACACTCATACTCTCCCCACACCCCTCTACCCACCTGATTACCCCCTCTCTACAACATCAATGGCTTGAGGAGGTCGTTCCCGTAGTGGACGTGGTAAATCCTTTGTGCCAAGGGGTCACATAGATTCTCATCTCATTACAACGGCCGAAAAATCAGGTGACTCCTATCATGCACATACACCTCCTCAAATCCAGGCTGAAATAAACTTGATGGAAGTAGATGTTCTATTCCTTCAGTGTTTTGTCATGGATGAGAATGTTCGTGCCAACACAAGCTCTTGGGTTCCATATACTAGTGGAATTCACTCCCACGAAGCCCAATATCTATGAACCATTGAACTCTACTAGCGGATGAAATCACATCTAGGACGATCCCTTGTAGACAAAAAGGAATAAAAAATAAGAGATTATGCTCTAGCTTGTCGAGATGCAGTCGTATATACGACTCTTGTACCAAAAGATGAACCTGTTGGTAGGGAAGATCACCATAATCGACTTGGAAGCTGTCACAACACCTCCTACCTAGGTGCATGAGGAGGATGGGCCATCCAATACTTAGTTTTTACTTATGAAAAGATTTATTTTATATATCATAATTTAAGTTGCAGGTCATAGACTTTGGGCCATACCTTGCAAATGTCTAGCTAGGAATCTATACAGTCCAGTATTAAGCCATATTCAATGTTTTAGATGTAGATATTGCCAGTCCTCTAGATCTAAAAGACAATTTTCATGCATAACACTAGTCAAACTACTGCACTGTTGCTGGTCTGGTTTCCCTAGTGGCAGGCCAACACCATGCTTTTTTGTTATCTTTTCAATGGCAATATAAACAGATCTGGATTATTGACAAAAAAAATAAATTTCCCGAGAGTTTGAGAAAAATTATAAGAATGTAGATATGAAATATACATTAGGGATTTAGGGCTAAATGCACAACGTAAGAAGTAATTTCCCTAAGTAAAAATAATTTCTTCATGTAATAGTAATTTACCATGTAAAATTGATTTCCAAAGTAAAAGTAATTTCCCCATGTAATTCTTGGAAATACTGGGAAATTTATGTTGAAATAATGTAACTGCGAAGAGCATTCTTATTTTGTTATTGGATTAAATCCTCATTGTGGATTAATCATGTCATTATTATTATTGGATTAAATCCCCATTGTGGATTAATCATGTTATTATTATTATTATTGTTATTGGATTAATCCCCATTGAGGATTAATCATGTTGGTAATTGTATAAGGACCAAATCCCCT
>ML785284.1:105123-123356 GCA_009831015.1 Picea engelmannii | reverse complement strand
GAAGTTTTTGTTGGGTTTTCTTCCCCTAGAGGGTTTCCCAGGATAAATGTTGTGTCTCTTGTGGTTGTGTATTTCTCAGTGATCTTGTTCTTATTATGCTCTTATCTTATGAAATGCAAAGAACTATAATAATGGCATAAACATTAACAATTTAAAAGCATGGAAAATTCAAAACCATAGGCAAATAAAAATAAAAATAAATAAGTAATTAAACAAATAAAGAATAAAATAATAAAAATTTAAAATAAAGCAAAAAAACTGTACAAGTCATATATATAAAACATAAAAAATATTAGGCTTGGTTCCGCATCGGTCAAGGTTCCATCATGACTCATGGTTCCACTCCCACTCCTAGGGATAAAAGTTGAAACAAAGTGTATCGTGCAAATTCCAAATACCCATATTTCAAGTAAGGTAGGCACATCAAATCGAGATTGAGATCACATGAATCTGGATAAAACAAATGGTGAGTAGGAAAGGGATAAAGGGATGACACGTCACACGATACATTAACATCACAAAGGGTGACCCATATGATGAAAAGGCATTTGACGCTAGCATGACACATGGTATATGTCAATTCAGTCAAGGGGAAATCGCAGAGAGAAAACCTGATGGGAAAAGTCCGATTGACTTCAAAATCTAATGGTCAAGATGAATAATACACCATTCAAGTGAATTAATACAACAACTCGATGGCCTGATGGATATAATTTGATTGGCTCACGGGATAGGTCTGCGGGAAAGGTAACCTGATCTGAACACTCTAATGAGGCTTGTTTGCTAAGATAAATTTGATTGGCTCATCAGCTTTTGAGTTTTGGGAACTAGGATGAGAAAGATAAATTGTCAATCTGATGAGGGGAATCCAAATCTATGGATCTGATAGCCTTGCGAGCTTCATACCTTAGGGGTAACTATGAGAAAATGGTAAAACATCTCCCCTATGGGGAAGATCCTAATAAGTAAGTCCAATGGTTAAGATTCTCGATAAGGATGAAGGTTCTTGATGAGGGTCAAGGTTCCAACCATGGGTCATGATTCTAGATCCATAATACAATACAATAAGATTTAGGCCTTGGAACAAAAGTGAAAATAGAAAACAATGGAATGGTGATAACAACAAATCTGGCTAAGGTTTGTAAAATACAAGACTTAATTCTGAATGATGAATATTTGCTTCAAAGATGATTAGGATCTGACAAGAGGGAATTATGTTCAAGAGGAAGAAGATCAGGGGATTCCCACATGCATTTCAAGGCTGAAGTGGTTGTGAAAAGGTAGTGACTCTACAACCCTGCTCCTAGAACCATATAAAGAGTAAAATCAATTATGTGAGGAAGAAGATACTAGCTAGTAAGTCACAAATATTACATTCTTTGCCTTTGCCTTCAACAACTTGTGAATAAGTGTTGGGTTTGTTTGCAAAATGGAGAGATAAAGAGGATAAGTTTCTCAAATACAATCATCCATGATCTATATTGTTGTAGATAAATGTCTTGAAATTTGTATGCATCAAGTCTCAAACTCATAGAAAGGATTAATGATCTTGTGATTCTAGTTAAGAGTTTTAAACTGAAGAATGTGATTAACATATGAGAGCTTGAGCATAAATGACAAGATTGGGTACAACAAGCAAGCATAAGGATGCATAATTCATACATGTCCTTCATTTAAGTCATCCATTCAAAAATTCCTCAAAAGCATACTCATTCAAGGCATAAAATAGAACACCAAACTCTATAGTAATATAGGATCATCAAATACTTCGAAATCTGTAAAAGGTCCCAAATATAACTTGTTAATTTCATCACACAAATATCAATGAAGCATCATAAGTCAAAAACATTATGAAGAACATTTGAATGTATAATATCAAAAGGATAAACAAATCTCCTCAGAAACAATCATCAATAAAGATCCAAACCCACAACTCTCTCAAGGTAGGTAAACAATAATCATTAGGCTCATAGTAGTAGAAGATTAGGCATTGGAGTTCAAATTTTAGTAGGGTGCCCCTTACCTTTCGCTTATAAAAGCAAGAGTAAAGGGTTGTTGTTGTGGCCACAACACTAGCACAATGGAAGACATGGGAAACAATATTCCAAGGATATATGCAACCCTAGAGGATTGACATGTAGAACAATAATCCCATATGATTGAGGTGGAAGGAAAGATTACAACTCAACTTATTGTTATTTTGATCAATTCAAGAGTGAGTCATAGTTACATTGATTCTAAATTAGTGGACATTTTTCATTTGAGGAAAAGTAAGATTGAAAGATCATGGTTGGTTTAGCTAGCCAGTAGAACCAAAATAAGGATCAATGAGACTATCATAAGTTTTCCAATAGATATAAATGGAGTGAATACAAATGTTGATCGAATATCATACCATTGGGATATTATGATATCTTAATTGGAATGGACTAGTTGGACAAGCATCATGCTATCCTAGATTTCCATAACAAGACCTTTACATGTCTTGATGAAGAAGGAAAACAAAGAACTGTGTAAGGGATTCCAAGAGCTATTTCTATAAGGGATATTTTAGCCTTACAACTGAAGAGATGCCCTGGAAAGGATGTCAGTTATATGCAACTCATGTGGAAGAGATAGGCAAGAAAAAAGGGCCAAGGCTTGAGGATTTTCCAGTATCACAGGAATTTGAGGATGCATTTGAAGAAATGTGAGGTTTTCCACCAAAGAGGGAGATATAATTCTCTATTAACTTAGTGCTTGAAGTTTCCCCAGCCTCAAAGACTCCTTACATAATGAGCACACCAAAATTAAAAGAATTACAAATGTAGCTAGAAGAGTTGCCGAAGAAAGGGTACATATGCCCAAGTGTCTCACCTTGGGGAGCCATGGTACTTTTTGTGAAAAATGAGGACGCAACATTGACTTTAGATAGATGAATAAATCCAGTGTGAATAATAAATACCCTCCACCTGGAATCAATGACCTCTTTGATCAACTAAGAGGAGCAAACATATTTTCAAAGATAGACCCAAGATCAAGATATCATTAGGTGAGAATCAAGGAAGAAGACATCAACACAACAACTTTTGGAACAAGGTATGGACGTTATGAATTTGTAGTGGTGCCATTTGGATTGACCAATGCACCAACTATATTTATGTGCTTAATGAATGCCATATTCAAAAATTACCTATACAAGTTAGTCATTGTATTCTTAGATGGCATACTTATCTATTCAAAGTTAGAGGAAGAACATGAACATCATTTGAGATTGGTGCTACAAGTTCTAAGGGAGCATTAGTTGTATGCCAAGTTGAGTAAGTGCTCTTTTCTCAAGAGAAAATCCACTATTTGGGGCACATCATTTTAGAGGTAGGAATGGTAGTGGATCCTTATAATATAGAAGCCATTAAGGGATGTCCAACACCAAGGAATGTTTCAAAAGTCAGATCTTTTATGGGATTTGTTGGATACTATATTATATCATGTTTCTCAAAGATTGCTCATTTCATCACTTCCTTATAGAAAAAGGGAACTAAGTTTAAATGGACATAAAGGTGTGAAGACAATTTTCAGCTATTGAAGGACTTACTTATCGGTGTACCTATTTTGAAGATTGCATATCCAAATGAAAATTTTGTGGAATGCATAGATGCATGCAAGGAAGAACTTGGTGGACACCTTACTCAAAATGAACATGTCAATAATTATGAGTCTAGACAGATTAAAGAACATGAGAGAAACTATGACACATTATTTGGAGCTTGGAACCATAGTACATGCTTTAAAAATGTGGCGACATTATTTGATGGGAAATAAATATGAATTGAGGACATACCATAGTGGTATGAAATATCTTTTTGAACAACCAACTTTAAATGCTATGTAGACAAGATCATTGCAAWTTTTAAGTGAGTATGACTTTGATATCAAGAATATTAAAGAAAAAGAAAATCAAGTTGTTGATGCACTCAGTAAAAGGGTACATGTCATGCATGCTACAACCATTARTGTGMATACATGAGACTTGAAGAGAACATTTTTAGAGGTTGTTGTTACATACCAGCTATATCTATAGGTAAAAGAAATATTACAATAAGAATATGTACAATAGAAATTTAAATAATATAGGAGAATATAGAWTATTGATGCATAAAAATAAAGTTTATGTTTGTAAATATTAGGAGTYAAGGAAGCTAGTGTTAAAGGAAATGCATAATGTTCCATTTGTGGGACATCTTGGTCACCAAAAAACAATTTCAACAATCAAAAGTTAATACTTTTGGCTAGGAATGAAAAARGATGTGCTTGATTACATAGCTAAGTGCATGGAATTTCAAAGAGTGAAATTTGAGCATAGATATCCAACATATTTGCTACAACCATTTCCAATTCTAGAGTGAAAATGTTAGGTGGTAACCATTGATTTTATTACTAAGTCGCCCATGACAAAAAGGCAACATGAGTCAATAATGGTAGTGTTGGATAAGTTGACAAAGGATGCACATTTTATTCCAGTCAAATTGACTCACAAGACAACCAATATTGTAGAGATATACATGAAATAATTTTTTAGGTTGCATGGAGTACCTAAGGAATTTTTTTTAGACAAAGATTCAAAGTTTACTTCAAACTTTTGGAGAGGATTTTTTATAGGATTTGGTACAAATTTGAATTTTATCACATCATATCATCCATAGGTAGATGGGAAGATAGAGAGAGTCAACCAAGTGATTGAAGACATGTTGAGGATGTATGTGATGGATAAGCCACCAAGTGGGAGGATTATTTGCATTTTCTTGAGTTTTCCTACAACAATGGGTAATAAGCTTCATTGAAGATGAGCCCATTTGAATCTCTATATGGTAGAAAATATAATACTCTAGTTAGTTGCGACAACCTAGTATATAGAGTAGTACTTGGGATAGACTTGCTCAGGGAGATGGAAGAGAAGATGGCTAAAATTAAGCAGAATTTGAAAGCAACACATGATAGGTAGAAGATTTATGTAGATAAGAGTAGGACAGACAGAGAATTTAAAGTGGGAGATAATGTATTTTTTAAAGTGAAGCCTAAGAAGAGTTCATTGAATCTGGGTAGTTGTACTAAGATGACAATTAGATTTTGGTCCCTTTGAGATATTGGACAAGATAGGACTAGTTGCATACATGCTTTCATTGTCTTCTTCCATGAATGTGCATAATATGTTTCATGTATCTTTTTTGAAAAAGTATGTGCATGATCCTAACCATTATCCCTAAAGTTTGCACTAGACTGCTATAGGGCAAAGCTAGGGAACCTCAATTATTGAAATGATTGATTGGTTTGGGTTATAGGTCAAGTAGTTCAGACATATTTGATGGGTATTGGTCCGATCACAATATTTCAATTAAATAATCAACAACCTTTCATTTAGTATAGGGAATTCACACTAATAGATCAGATAAATACGCATTTGGAAGTAGATGAAAAGAAAAGAAAACATAAACACAAGTTAACAATCTTCTTACTTATGTTAAGAAGATTTCCAAGTTTAAAATGATATCTTAAACCTGAAACAAATATTCAAATGAAAATTCAAGAAACAAGTAATTTAACACTGCATCAAGAGGAAATCAATGCTTTGCAATAATTTCGATTGCATTCAAATAAGATAAGAAAAAAGAGACACATAAGCTGACAATCTGACCATCATGGTGTTTGATTCATTGATTACAAAAGTTTGCATGAATTTAAGCTCCTTTACATATATACAGACCTTTCCCCTTCTCTTTAATCCCAAAAGACTGACCCCTCAAGGTTCCCCAAAGGAAGATCCCCTTTTTACATTCTCATTTCTCAAATATATAGAAACCATTACAAATATGAGATCCAAAAATAATGGATCTAAAACCAACTCATCACCTCTTGATGGATGGATCTCACAAAAATTGACTTAGCCTTCATGTGCTAGCTCAATGATCAAGGAGAGGTGGAACTGATGAGGTGGATCCTCAACCATTGACTAGGCATTTTTTTAGGAAACAAAAATTAACAAAATCTGAAAATATCCCCTTCAAAGATCCACCTCTAAGTCTTAAACAATTGCTTCTTTTAGAAAATGACTTGCGTATCATCTAAATGAGACTGTCCTACAAGTGGGTTTTTACTGGATTTTCCAAATTCCTCATCATTTTCTTGGAAAACATGCACAAAGTTGACTGTAAAAACAATCACCTACAAAAAATTATGCATTTAACAGTTTCCAGAACAGGGGGGTTGCAGAAAGAACAATTTTTTTGTAGCACAAGTTAAAACTGATAAAACGAAAGATAAAACTAATAAAACTTGTTTTATGTTTTTCCTATAGTAGCTTAGTCTTGAGTCTTTCATTCTACATGCATGATTTAAATGCGTTGACGAAATATCCAGATTTTTGTAGCGCACTTTTAGCAATGATGCTATTTTTGCACTACAAAAACTCCACTCTTTTTTGCAATGAACATTGTTATCCTCTAAAAACTTAGGAAATCCTTGCAAATTTGGATTTTAAATCAATCTATCCCTTGATGTGCCAAATTAAGACCTATGCAATCACTTTTGAACATATCTTATGAAAGAGAAACAAATGAAATTAAAACAATGCAAAGATAATCATAATAAAGGTGAGCAGAGCAAATAAGGTATAAAGCATATAGAAAGAAAATAACTAAAGAAGGCTTATGGATTAATAAGCTAAGTTTAGGGATAAAGTAGCAGTCATGCATGTATGTTTAGGTACTAACACTAACCATGTCATTGATTGGAATTTGATTCAGGTGGATCCATAAGAATACATCCAGGTACAACCAATGCATATACTAGACATGAAGATCATGGTGCATAAAAACAAATCCATAGGGTCGGTAAAGGTCCAATGGACGTGCTGCAACCCTAAAAAATAGGCATGGGAGCTAGAAGATGCAAAGTGGGAGGCATACCATAATTATTTTTTATTTTTTGATAAAATTTGGTATATATGTAACTTGCATGGTGTTGTGCATTGAGGAAGTGCCAAAATAAGGGGGAGGAGAATGTAATACCCCAGTTTTGATCCCTATATTAATAATTTATGTTTGTAGACAATGAAAGGATAGAGAGCCTAACATTGTAACAATTGTTATTATTAATAATAAAAATACATCACCAGTTGCATATAGACAAGGGCTGGGTTATAGGGGGTTATGATTCCATGAGAGAGGGGGTATCTAAGGGGATAGAACAAATTATTATATATTATTAAACCCATCTTTGAATTAGTGGGGAAAATTAATTACATGAGCTACTTGGGGGAAGACACATGGCACATTGTGAGCATCATATATTTTGATGAATTTTATTTTTTAGTCTTTTTTGGGGGTGTTCCTCATTTTTATTTCTCTTGGTTCTTAGAGATAAGAGAATATTTCTATGGTAGAGAGCCATTGCTAGTTGGTTTTATGAGAAGACTGGTTATTTTCCAACAATGTAAATATGATTGAGTGCATGGATGCATTGGAATTTTGGGGAAAATTGTCCACAACTAAAAATATTTGGAGCTTCTGGCCTTGATATTTCTTGACCAGACTGTAATGGAGCCTTGAAAAGATGTGGAGTGTCCTAAGGGACTACATTGTATAGAATGGGATTCCTTTCTTTAGGTTTTTCAGGCTGAAGGGGATTCCATTCTTTAGGTTGTGCAGACTAAAGGGGAAAGAGAGATGTCAAGTTGAGATTGTTGTGTGACTGAGTACACTGTAACAACATGAGAACTCAACTATTCGTGTGACATTAGATTTGTCCTAGGAACTTGTCCTTATGGATTCATAGCCTCAACTCAGGGGTGACCTACTACTAAAATATTTGGAGTAGCAGTGTCTAGGGTTGGGTGGAACGTTCGACATCTTCAACCAATCGGTGAAATTTATCTTTAAAGATAAGTTATTTGTGTATTTAATTCATGTAGTGTATTGTTGTGTTTATATTGTTCTTATTTATATTGTGTTTTTACTCCCTAATGTGTATATTGCATGAGATTTATGCATTTTATAAACTATACACATTTTCTTGCTTGCATGCATGGTCTATTGATAGGCATGCTTCTTCTTTTTTAATTAATTTGGTATCAGAAGTTTGAAATCCATCAAGAATGCAAATACTTGAGGTACCTAGGCATGGGGGTACGTTACAGAGTGGTATCAGAGCATAAATTATTGTGACGTGACCCTATGGGGAGCTGGGTGTGTTACAAAAACCCTAACAACAATTGGGGGTTGAATCATGAAAAACCCTAACCCTAACCCTAAATAGTTATTAGGCTATGTTAAACATTGGGCTGCTAGGAAAGATAGGGATTCCATTCTTATTGTATTGAGTATTATTCCGTAGGAGAGCAGAGAATTGAGAGAGGGATATTTAGGGAGTTTGGAGGAAGAAGGAGATCTTGTAGCAACCATATTGGCCACATTGTCCAAGCCATATTCATAGTGAGTATCGCTTTCTTTGTACTCACATTTTATAATTGAGAAGTAAAGAGTAGAGCATAGGCCTCACATTTTAGTTGGCTTTTTCTTGTAATGGGTTTTCCCAAGGTACATCACATGTTCATGGTGTGGATGGTGTGTCATTGTTTTTCTCTTTCATTTCAATTTTCAACTTATTTAAGTGATTTTAGTGTTAAAGTTAGAAATATTAAGTCTGCAATTTTTCAGTAGAATATTGCAAAGTAAATTTATTTTAAAACATTATAAGATCTGTTGTGATGAACTGTTCTAGTGGAATATCCATGGAAGTTTATAGATCAAATTGGTTGAACCCTTTTTTAAGATAATTTTGTATTGTGTCCTTTTACACCACACCTTAATCAAACTAAATGTATTCTCCATCCATTGATATCTATTCTTTGTTTGAACAAAACAAAAATACATTGTATTAATAAAAAGGATATAGTCGAGGCTAGCAACAAAGTAAATAAGGTTGTTCCATATATTCCATCATACAAAAACATTTTTCTAAAATTATAAAACGAAGCTTGCAATATATTAAAAGGTAAATGTTCCAAGTTGACCTACAAGTGGCCTATTTCACATAAACACCTAATAGCCTTATAACATAGAAAAACATAAAACTTAAGGATAAACATGGAGACTATCTGTTTCAACATAATCATCATCTATACGAGGAGAGTTATTCTTCTCAATTTCCATTGGATCCTTCACATGATGGATTGTTTCATCTTCCCTGAGCCCACCTTAGACCGAATTATATATATCCATGTTGATTGAGGCAATGGATGGAGTGTCCTTTCGAAGAATGTGGATCAATTACGAATCATATTACAATATGCTTCAAGTATGTCCATTATTTTCTGAGGATGGACTAACAAACTCATAATATTTGTATGTTGAGAAATGCAAAGGTGCTCATTCTCTTGGACTTTGGAAGTCACTAAGAGAAATGAGATTTTGTTGGACTGGATAATTCCTCATGCCTTCCCAATATCCTATGCAACTATATCACATCTCTATTTTCCATATTTTCTAAATCTGCAAACCCAAACTTGAAGTGGAAACCTAAACTTGTAATATCTACCTTGTTTAGAGGAACACCTATGATTTTGCTAGGATTTTGAGAGACCCACAAAAGCCTAATTTATTTGTTGAGATTACTTTACCAAATGTCAACACAAAATTTTCTTTGCAAGACCAAGGGGAATAATCAAGTATGTGAACAAAGGATAAAAGATAAAGGTTCTTCCCCACAAAAATATGGAAACCAAAATCCCTCCAACATCCGACCTTCACCAAATTCTCCTTGCATAATAGACCCAAAAACAAGCAGAGCAAACAAGACCGACATACAAATAGAAGCACAAGGGATTGAATTGAACTACACTTCCCCATAGAAGGACGAATTCCAAGAATTATCCAACACCCAAACTTTAAATTCCTAAACAATCATTTTTAAAACATTACAAATTGGAGCGAAAAGAATGACAAACCACCCATAAGCAAGATCACTTACCAGGTTGTTGGGCACTCTAGGGAAGCAACCGAACTTGCCTCCAATTCTAGTACACAACCTCAACATTATCCCACAAGTCTTGAGATAAACATGAATGAATCATTCAATAACCAAGAGCAAAGAGGGAGTTCTCATGCTAAAGAGTATATGGTTTTTCCTCAACTCTCTCATCCCAATGCCACTATGGAGATGTGGAAGGACTTGATTCATGTGCTATTAAATGAGAATGATATGCGCCTATGACCTATACTTAACATTCCTTTCAAACTAATATTTAGGGGATGGGAATTTGTTCATACCTTGTTTTTTTAAATTGTGTTCCTTGGCTAAGCTCTGTGGATATCTTAGCCCAATAGTTTGCTTGAACGTTGTGGTCTCTTTTGATATGAAGGCAAGACATTTTGGAGGACATAGCTTCCTTTTTTAGATGGGTGACGATAAGTGCTAATTTACTTCCCAAGGTGGAGGATTTGTTGAGCATTGCCTTGATAACCATCATTGAGTCTCCAAAAACTAATAATGCTCCAAGCAAAATTGCATAAGCTTTTGCCTAGGAATTGGTAGATTGACCAAGTCCCTAGATGCAGGATACGAGTTTTATTCCTCCATGATAATGAATAATTACCCCTGCTCCTGCCACAGGGGCTTCACTCATTGAATTTGCGACATAACACGTTTGTTCGTGGGATATTAAGGAATGCTGCTATTTTCACTAGATATTGAGAAATACCTAGTGGTTTAATTTTGGAAAATTCACCATGAACATGAAGTATTTCCTTATGATTATATTTATTCAATTTTTTTTTTACTAAGTACCCAAAGGGAAGACTACTAATTGCAGGATCCAAAATCATTTTGGGTTCATGGATGAAAGAATACAAAAAATGAGAGTGGGGGAATAACCTATATGATGTAACAAATAAGGTAGAAACATCGAGATACAACCAAATTCATATGTTGGGATAATGGAAATCAAAGAAGAGTATTATCCTTGTAAGTTATTCACGGTTCTCAAATATAGTTTGTAAAAAATTAGAAAGTTAAATGTCAAAACATTTCCAACAAATTCTACCCGAGGGATTGGGATTGTTGGTTTTTATGTGAAGAGAATTTCCCCTGGAATAAGGAAACTAACATACTCCATAATATTTCCCAAATACACACAAGGATATGGGTGTTATTGTGAGGAACCCTCTTTTACAACAATTTTAAAGAGATCTTAAATATTTTGAGGCTGATGAGGCCAAATATTTTATATTTGAACTCTTTTCAAGCCTTCTTCAACTGGTTGACCAATATTATTATTGCAACTAAGAGACATTCAAAACTAATGTATCATAGGCATGTTCAAGGTACAATGGAGAGAATATTCTCTGAAGTGTTGGGTTATGCACTACAAAGTGGCACTGAAAGTTAAAATATCCACTCTACACGATCTCCAAGAACTAGAATCATTATTTGTTCATCACTATAAAGGAGGTGTACTCAAATATTTGCTTAGATTTTTTGATTTCACTATTAAGTTAATATTAAATTATAAAGAGAGAGGAGCACTAGGAAAGATGCAACACTTTGTAAAAATAGAATGAGTAGAGATATAATGTCAACAACACTCTACATGCATCCTTCACTTAAAGGAGAGAATCCATTAGGATGGTTCTAGCCCCCTGTGACTAATAATGGGATTAATCTTACCAATATTAAGGTAGATCCAAATGATGGAGTGAAAACAAAGTTTGTCCTTGACATTTTGTCCCTCTATGAGACAAATAAGAAGAAACTATTAGCTTTTAGTTAGTACCTACCCCTCTAACTCTTTTAGAAAAGATACTAATGGAATAGAAAAATGGAGAAAATGTTCTAAAATATTAAGACCAAATGGTAACACTCCTATAGAACTCATGGAAATAATTTGAATTTTGCTATCCTTGATGATGAATTTGACTTTAGCCTTCAAACTAGGGCTAAGAAGGCTAACATTTGTGTTTTTTACCTCCTTCCTAAAATATAGAAAAATCTCTTGATAGGGATACATCCTGGATCCCACCTCTAAATGGATCCAACATCAATTGTGTGTTATTATTCTATCTCAAAAAAACATCTTATGGATTTCTTAAATTTGATCAGAGACCTCACTAGAAGACCCTTTCCTTAGGGCATTACCTATTCACCCTCGATGTTGAGAGCCTTTACCCAAGCATAAGTTTTTGTTGGGAATTTCATGGAAGATATTCATAGCCTCCTCCAACTTTCCTTCCTTACAAAAACCCTCAATAAGCGCATTGTATGTAACAACATCAGGGCATATATTATTGTTGGCCATTTCAAGTGGAATAATCTCATGGCCTCACCTAACTTGCGTCCCTTATTGAAACAATCAATAAGCACATTATATATGAAAACATTAGAGCATATAATTTTAATGGACATTTTGGGCTAGAATAATTTCATGTGTCACATGTTAGCACAAGTTTCTAAATGTCATATACATTGTTTAGCATGAAAGTTTTCAGGTGCTAATAATTTCAATAGTAACCTTTCTAGTATTTTGTGACCTAGACCAAGTTTAAAAATTTCAGGATCTCCTCTAATTGCACATGGATCTCTACCATTTTCTCGTTTCCTACACACCATCCACTAGGGGTGAATTGGCCATATGAAAGACCCAAATGCTCCTTATCTAATTTATTTAGAACAATTTCATCTTTGGCAAACTTCCTGGCAAACAAAGCACCACTTTTAACCATATAATCAAAATTATTTACCGTAAAATAAGTTGGATGTTGTTTAGTGGGGGGAGATACCTAGAAAGGATAATAGATTTGTCCTATATGTGGAGGAAATGCTAAAAAAACAATAGACAATGAATCAATGTCATGGGTAGTAAAAGGCATAAACAATAAACCACATAATGTAGACTATCTCCTAATAAATACACTCTTGAATACTTGCCAACGTATACCATTACTTTGAATGCTTTTGAATTTTGAGAGAGACTTGGGAATATTCTAAATTCTTTGGGCCTGAGTATTTAGGGTGGACCCTGAGTAATTTCTCAAAAATGAACATATTCTCATTAATCGCCAAATTAACAATAATTGTGTTTTTTTAAATGATAGTGAGCACAATCTAGACCATGACATCCTTCCGAGTAAGATGTGAAATATTTTTCTTGTTGATATTGGTCACTAGTGGGAAATAACAAAGGACAAGTACTGGTAAAAATGTATGAAATCATCGAAGTCACTATCCTACTTTTGTCTAATGTGTATGTGAGTATGTTTTATCTTAGAACCCATATCAAATTAGGCTCTTAACATAAACTCATATGAGATGAGAGGCAAGCTAAACCTACTATGAAGCTGACCCATGTCTATGCTACTAAACCTAGACAACAATACCTACATTTTATGTTGTAAGATGTTGAAACAATTGTCGTTTCCTTGTTCAATATACCCTCTATTGCTCTAAAGTATGTACCTTATCCAAACCATGTTCAAGCACAACATGTTTCTGAGATCAACTATCAACATTTGTAATGAGGTCATTTTCCATGGACATAGATATGGATGATCAAACCCTTGGTGCTTTACATTCAAGGGTAGGTGCAAGTCCCAAGGGATTATAATGGAAGATATAACTCACATTTATGAATTCTTGGCCAAAACAACTGTAGAAGTTTACTCTAAAATTAAATCAGGGAGTTGAAGAAACATAATTGTTACCATCTCTTCTAACTTTTACCGTACATGGTTGTTGTAATTATCAACCCTCTGATCAATCAATAATATTAATCAATTATTATTTGTCCCTTGGGAACAAATTTTCATGCAATTAATTATATTTATGTTTATAGGCCATTTTAGGCATCCACATCTAAGAATAGAAAATCCAGACCTAACCAAAAATTTAAAGATCCCTTCCATTTGAAGAGGTTGCGTATTTTATTGAAAACATTGAAACACATAGATGGGAGTCATAACAATGGAAGACATCAACTCATAGAAATCCTAGGTTTCAACATGGTTTGACTTTCCGAATTCTAAATATAGTAGAATCTAAAATTGTCTTCCTACTTTGTTTTCCAAAATTTTATCACCCCAAACACCTTCAACTTTCTGCATAACAAAATATTTAAAATGTAAAGGCACATCAAAATAGGCAAACATAGTTGATACTCTTGATTACCTTTGTGGCATTTGAGTCCGGAATTTCCTCTTGAATGTCACCATATCCCTACAAACAAAAGTCGTAAATTTTTAGTCCCTCATAATCAATTATAAATAGCCAAACCCAATGTCATTTGTGCTTAAAAGCTACAACTATACATCATATTCTAAAGATCAAGAAGAAACATAATTTGGAACAAAAAAACAAGCAAGTCGCCTACCATTAATTATTAAAATTATAAAAAGCAAAGCTAGTAATCGGAAAAAATGAAAATAAATAGTAAAGAGTAAAGAGTGATAAGTCAAAGACTTGGTCATCAATATCTAAAGTAAAAAGTTATAGCTGAAAATTAATAATGAACAATGAAAAATAAAAGAAGCTAAAAGAAATCAACATCAACTGAGCTTCAAGTAGTCAATGCCATTTGCTAGTCCTCTACATCCATTTGTTGTATGAAGGCATCAAGACCATCAATGGGAGTGTCACTATCCAAGTCAAAGTTAGTCTCATGAGTAACCATGGAAAATAGTGCCTTACTCTCATCTCAAAGACAAATGTTAAATGACTTGTAAATTTCAAATAAGAGAGATGTATAGGTAAAGGTGAATTGAGTTTAGTAGTTTGGTAAACTTTTTTTATGCTTTTTTCAAGTTGTTGTGCATTTGGAAATTTTTTTTGCAAGGGGGTGGCCACAAGCCCCCCTTTTGGGAAACACAACTCTCTTTTTGGGAGGGGGCACCCACACACCCCCCTTTTTGCGAACATGTCCCACAACTCGACAAAACATTTCAGGGTGAAATCCCATATAGTTGGGAGAATTGGTGTTTTAAGAGAAAGTAGTGCAACAATTGTTGCTAGTGCTAAATATGCACACATCAAAACTACATTTTCCTCATGTAATCTATGAATCTTCAGTACTTCCTTAGCTTTAGATGCAAATAGCTTCAATTGAATAAAAAAATACCATTGTAGGATAAGCCTCTAAAAAATTCAATCATATATCAGACAACCAAAATGCTATATTTTTCTATACAAAATACACCAACATACATGTGGTGAAGATTCAACACTACCAATAGTTGATGCATTGCTTTCCCTTAACACATTGATTCTCCCAACTATATGGGATTTTTCCACTAGCTATATGGTATTTAATAATATTTCATTGTCAAATGACTTACTGAATTCCACTGATAATTTTTCCAAGGCTGTCACCAATACAACTTCCATGAAAATCACATTAGGCAAAGCCTCATTTAAGATATCAAAATCCATCATAAGAGATAAGCATTATAAATAGGAAAAGGAACAACTGTAACATGTGCAATGGACATGGATAAGGACTATAACATACAACCCATAATAGAGAATCTCTATGAAAAAAGGCCACAATAGGAAAACTCCTTGACATTACACAATGTAACTATCGTCATTATATGGTACAAACTATTCTCTTTGATGAATGAAACACTATTTTTTTTGGTTGGCTATACTATCCATGGCCTACGGGATTGGCCTGTGGCTGAGATGCCAAAACCCAGGAGCATCTAAGCTGTCAAAATCACCTGGGGATCGCACCCGGCCTGGACCGCACCAACCCTTAACGTGGATGGATTTGAGGTTTTCCTAGGGGTTTCGAACCAACGAATTTCACTTACAGAGTTCCATAAGAACGCACTCCCTCACCGACTTCTCTAGACCTCAGGGACATGAATGAAACAATGTTAGTAACAATTTGATAGAACACTTGTTTTCCAAGCTCCACCATCCAAATACATAAATCCCTTGCAACAACTCTAATATCCTATCTTTAATATGCATTTTATATGCCACTCTGAACTAATCATGCATTTCCCATAATGATGATGGTAAGCATTGTTGGAAGGTTTATAGTTGGGAGTAAGCTTGTCATTGATGGCAAGAACAACGATGGCAAAGATCAGCATGATCAACAACGTAGTGATAATGGAAGAGTAAACTCCATTTTATAATTTCGGATACCAGGAGTTGAAGTGTCGAAACACTTCACCACCGAAGTGGAAAAATCGCGAAGTGACGAAATCGCAAGGTGGACGAAATCGCGAAGCGGCAAAATCGCGAAGGTGGACGAAATCACGAAGTAGCGAAATCGTGAAGTGGCAAAATCGCGAGAAGATCTGGGCCGTAGGATTTGGGGTATCTACGAAGGCTCAATAGCCGTTAGATATGGTGAAGCTGCAAGGCGGATAAGTCCAAGAGTCATCCAACTCCCCAAAACTGTGAAGGAATCCTGGCTGTCCATAGGGGACAGTCGTGGACCGTTGATCAAGAGGACGCGTGGTGGAAGATTGTCACGTCGTTGACTGGAAAGTCAAAGGAATGGGGTTCCCTAACTTCTCAAATTCACGATATGCGAAATTGCGAAATAATCTCAACCGTTAGATCGAGGCCAAATATGGACCGTTGATCAGGCACAACGAAGGCTCGCGGAGTTGCGAAGTCCCGATAAAATCTTGACCGTTGATCCAAGAGGGACGCGTGGCAGAAGATCAGAGCATGTTAAATCTCCATCTCGAAGTTTCACGTATCATGACTTGGAGTGACGAGAACCTCCATCACAGGAATCGCGAGATACGAACTCACGATAAGATCTGGACCATCAGATCACCAAGGGTTCTGGACCGTTGATCTAAGCTCCATCTCGGAGCTTCACCTATCGTGACTTGGAGTGACAAGAACCTCCATCTAAGGAACCACGAGATGAGAATTCACGATAATATCTGGACCGTCAATTCACCAAGAATGTGGACTGTCGATCTGAGCTCCATCTCGGAGTTTCACCTATCATGACTTGGAGTGACGAGAACCTCCATCTAAGGAAAAATGAGATGCGAGATCGCGATAAGATCTGGACCGTCGGATCTATGGAGATTTCAACCGTCGATTAGACTCGATGAAGTTTATAAACTCACGAAATATGAAGCGCCTTTTTGGCACAGCCTGTGGTCACCACCGGTGGTCACGAGAAGGGAAGGAGTCAGTTCAGATAAGATCCATTTCGGGGTTTCGGGGATCGTGACTTGGAGAGTCGAGATGCCTCATCTCCAGATTCACGAAATGTGAAATCACGAAAGTGCTTTATGCATAAGCGCATGGTCTCAGCCGGTGGTCACACCATCGAAGCGCTGAAGATAAGAGTACGTGCAGAAAGCTTCCTTTCGACGTTTCGGGGATCGCGACTTGGAAAGTCGAGAAACTTCACAACGGAATTAACGAAAAGGAGAAATGAGAAATTGTGAAAAGCATGTTATGAAAAAGCGCTTGGTCATAGCCATGGTCATATAAAGGAAGGAGCCAGCGCAGAAAAGCTCCGTTTCGGAGTTTCAGAACTTGTGACATGGAGAATCAAGATGTCTCATCGCAAAATCTCCAAATTGTGAAAGTGCAAAACGGGTAAATAACACAAGAACTCATCAGAGTTAATCCAACGACAGAGGTGAACATGAGCACGATCGGAGGGCTAATGTTGATCCTCA
This sequence comes from Picea engelmannii, assembly GCA_009831015.1. NCBI lineage: Eukaryota > Viridiplantae > Streptophyta > Pinopsida > Pinales > Pinaceae > Picea > Picea engelmannii. The sequence goes on along the minus strand of ML785284.1, from coordinate 105,669 downwards.
CAGTGCAACTACTAGAAACCATTGATGGTTTCTACCAGAGGATGCAGAGAGACTTCTGTGTGATTTCCAAAGGAGCTGAAGAGTTACATGGAATCTGCCAGTGGAATGAAGACAATTTGTGGAGGAAATTGACAGCTGGATGAGGGTTGGAGATCGTAACTGAAACAAAAAGGATGATCTCAACTGTAACAGAGAAGACGAAGAGTCCCAACTGCCAGAGAGAGAAAGGAATCTCGGCATAACACCTAGTGATGGTAGACACAGGGGTTGAACTGCCATAGAAGCTGAAGAGTCGCGATGATGATCACTCAGAGAACTTGAGATGTGGAGGATATTGGCACAATATGAGCATGCAGATGAATGGAGAATATTGCATGCACAAGATGCATAGAAGCTATATATACACGGTACAGAGAAGAGATGTCGTTGCTGTTGGAGTTGCTGTGGTTGCTATTGTTGAAGGTGATTCATGCGTGAAGGAGGAGGGAAGTGCAACAACTGAATTGAACGGAAGAGGAACTGTGCAGTGAATGGACATGGCGCACA
>ML785284.1:72066-99946 GCA_009831015.1 Picea engelmannii | reverse complement strand
TTAAGAAAAATATCTAAGAGAAATGCTGAAAAGGTTTCAAATGGAAGATTTTAAACCTGTGGGTACACCTATGGTAACTGGATGTAAATTAAGCAGGATGATGATTCACCTAATGTTGATCAAAGCTCATATCGATCAATGATAAGAAGCCTGCCGTACATCACAACATCTCGTCCAGACATAATGCATGCTGTAGGAATGGTAGGAAGATATCAGGCTGCACCTAAACAGAGTCATTTGCAAGTTGTCAAAAGAATATTCAGGTATTTGAAAGAAACAATGACTTATGGTCTGTGGTATCCCAGAAATCAAAATCTTTAGCTGACTACTTATTCAGATGCAGATTGGGCAAACTGTGTTGATGAGAGAAAAAGCACCAGTGGAGGAGCATTCTTCCTGGGTGACTCCATAATAGCTTGGCTTAGTAAAAAACAAGGTTCCATTTCTTTATCAACCACATAGGTAGAGTACATTGCTGCTACTACCTGTTGCACTCAGGTATTATGGATGATTCAGAAACTTGCAGACTTGGAGGTAAAATACACTGCACCGATCCCAATTCATTGTGATAACACTAGTGCCATCAATGTGTCTAAAAATCCTATATTCCACTCCAAGACCAAACATATTCCCATAAAATATCATTTTTTGAGAGAGCAAGTCTCCAATCAGATTGTTTAGGTCCATTACATTCCAACCACAGAACAAATTGCAGGCATTTTTACTAAACCTCTACCCAAGACACCATTTGAATATCTTAGACAGAAGCTGGGTGTTATCGCATCTCACATGTAAGAGAGTCCATCCTATTAGGGGGAGTCCTATATTGGTTGCGTATCTGATACCTCCTAAAATTAATGCAACAACTCAGGGGGAGCGTGTTTTCTTTGACATTGATGTCAAAGGGGGAGAAAATGAGTTGTCTGGATCGGATGCTATAGTTGGAGGTCCAAACAGATTAGAGCATCCATTCAGGGTTGGCATCAATGCCAAAGGGGGAGATTGTTGGAAGGTTTATAGTTGGGAGTAAGCTTGTCATTGATGGAAAGAACAACGATGGCAAAGATCAGCATGATAAACAACACAGTGATAATGGAAGAGTAAACTCCATTTTAGAATTTTGGATACCGAGAGTTGAAGTGTCGAAACACTTCACCACCGAAGTGGCGAAATCGCGAAGTGGAGAAATCATGAAGGTGGACGAAATCGCGAAGCAACGAAATCGAAAAGTGGAGAAATTGGGAGAATATCTAGGCCGTAGGATCTGGGGTATCTATGAAGGCTCAATAGCCGTTAGATATGGTGAAGATGCAAGTCAGATAAGTCCAAGAGTCATCCAACTCCCCAAAACTATGAAGGAATCCTGGTCGTCCATCGGGGACAGTCGTGGACCGTTGATCAAGAGGACGCATGGCGGAATATCTTCATGTCGCTGACTGGAAAGTCAAAGGAACATGGTTCCCTAACTTCTCAAATTTGGGATATGCAAAATCGTGAAATAATCTCAACCGTTAGATCGAGGCCAAATATGGGCCGTTGATCAGGCACAACAAAGGCTCATGGAGTTGCGAAGTCCCGATAAAATCTTGACCATTGAAACAAGAGGGACGTGTGGAAGAAGATCAGAGCATGTCAAAGCTCCATCTTGGATTTTCGCGTATCGTGACTTGGAGTGACGAGAACCTCCATCACAGGAATCGCGAGATGCGAACTCACGATAAGATCTGGACTGTCAGATCACCAAGGGTTCTGGACCATTGATCTAAGCTCCATCTCGGAGCTTCGCTTATCGCGACTTGGAGTGACAAGAACCTCCATCTAAGGAACCGCGAGATGCGAATTCACTATAAGATATGGACTGTATGATCACTTAGAAGTCTCTTGGAATTAAGAAAGTATGATCACTTAGAAGTCTCTCAAATCAAGTTAGTGAATCTTGGAGGTTGACTATTCCTATTGCCTTGTGCAAAAGAATCTAGACCAATCTACAAATGTTTTGATCTATACCATTTTCTCGTTGATCATATCCATATAGAAAAGTCATCTCTTGCATCAATATATGGTGTCTGAGAGTACTTAAAAGAAAACAAAAATACTCGGGAATAGAAAATTATGCCACACTTTTGAATTAGTTCAGTGAGTATGTGTTGGATATAGATTGAATTTTGGACAGAGAAATATCCCTTACAATGTCTATGACATGCTCAACTAACTTGAAGTGGGAAGCACCAAGTTATTCCTCCTATAGTTTTATAATCATAAACTAGGCCATTGGATATGAACATCCCATGTTACTTTACTTCTAGAAGGAAAATATCAATATTTAGGAAACAATGTCAAAAGACACATTCCTCATCTTTGATAGGCATTCATATCTTCATCAAAATATCATAAGTTCATTCATGAACTCATTTTTGTTAGCCTTGAATAAATAAAGAGGGTTGAAGATTTATCTTTTGTCTTTTTATTGATAGCTCTAGTAGCTGATGGTATCAGTCTTTCCCTCTTCTTTGGAATTTGGAAAATAATATCTCTCATATTTCATATTCCTACAAGGTAAGTCATGACATAGTAGCAAGTTGGCCTTTCTCTTGTAATTCCTCGCATGTAACTTAATCGGGAAGAAACCACATAATCTCTTATAGTTGGGAGGACCTTGATCCATTAATAAATGTCACACCTTTCCCCATCCAATTTATTCTTCCAATCAATCTGTTCAACATGGTTATTTCTTTCACTGAGAATTTATGAGGTGTAGTTTTTTTTCTTAGATCAGAAATAATACATTCATCTCTTATAGTTGGAGGACGATGATCCATTGAATAAAGGTTGTATCCTTCTCCATCCAAGTGGTTATAACATCCACTCTATTCATCAGGTTTTTTTCTTTCACTGAGAAATTTTGAAATGTTGTTTTTGTTATTAGATCGGAAAGAAATATGCATTGAAAATGAAGTTTGAGCCCAAAGAGCCACCAAAAGAAGGGAACAATGTTTGTGCAAGAATACAACTCAAAGTGAATACATTCCAGTTGGTTAAACTAAATAGTTTTTTTGATCAATCCAACAATGCTAGGTCTTGTAGAAAAGTACCCAAATCGAGGGCTGTATAAGGCAATGTGTATTATTTCAATAAGACTGTTGTATTTTCTTGTGGAGATTTAAATAAAAATATCAAAATACAAGGTACCATTTTTGGGCATGCCAAACATAATACTTACTAGGATTGACCTATATTTGATGATGTATGTTGATGGCGGATAATATGCCACTGCATACTTGAAGACCGACCAACCTTTACCTCCCAATTTCTAATCTAGAATAGAAAATTATATTTACTAACAATAAAGGTGAACAAATAAATTTGTTCAATGGAAATTACAGTCCTTAAATCAACGAAATATCTACAGATGAGTCATGTCTTATAATAATGTTTCATTTCAATTTTAGAGAGATATCTAGGTGATCATTTTAGCCATTAGGGAGATGTACTATTATGAACATCGAGACTTGAAGTCTGTATTTGCAAACTTTCTAACAATGATAATAAATTATATTTTAGTGTGTAGAATAGGAGATCGAGTGATAAGAAATGCTATCTTTATCTTGCCCACTCTCAAAGCATCTTCAATCCTATTTTAAGAAAATTGTGCCAGCTTATTGAAATTGCTTGAACAAAATTTCTTTTGTACTTCATCCAAATATATCCAGCAAATCAAAATGGATTTAAGAGGGAAAACATCCATTAAATGGATAGTGCTACTACATACCACAATAGACGACCATAGGTAGCTCTGGATGCCTAGCTATAAAATGAATAAATTTTCCCTTGAAAGAACCCAATAGTTTTTCCGCAATATGCATGAGAAGGTGGGTTAAAACATGCCACATATTAGAAATAAATGCTTAACCTTCTCCAGAACACAAAGATAATGAAACATTGAACACATGAACACTTACTTACAAGAAGATTTGGGATTTTTAGCCTTTGACCCCCGAACTGTGTAAAATAAGTACATATTAGAGTTTTGTTGTGAGCAGGGGAGGAATAGAGCCATCTAAAACGAGTGTGGATTTGATATTTTTGTCCTTTGATCCCCCAAACTATGTAAAATGAGTGTGGACTAAGGTTTTTCTATGAGCAGGGGAGGAAGAGAACTGTGTAAAATGAGCATGGATTTGAGATTTTCGGTCTCCGACCCCCTGAACTATGTAAAATGATATTTTCGGCCTATGACCCCCCGAATTATAAAAAGGGCCCTAGGGGGGTCATTTGGATATATCAACAAGAGGCAAGAGAACTTTGCTAAATTTTCTCCCTTGTATTCCAAGCCTTCTGTATTCTGCTCTGAGTTTCATCCTCAACATTCCCTTCCATCCATCCTCTTTATACCATCCATCCTTTTCCCTTATAGTGGCATGTTGGTGGTGAGGATAGTATATCAAGAATAATGCACTTGGAGTCAAAGAAGAGGAACCCATGCGAGGTTCATGGAGCGACACCAACAAAATTCAGGTTGTAACTTCTAATTTTGTTATTCATAAAAGAGAAAACTTCTTGTCCCATATCTTTATGTATATGTGTTTGTGTTTATGAATGTTTTCATGAATAACTAACCCTTTAGATGATATTGATAACTAAGCATACGTTGTCATAGTTTTTTCTATAACATTGTTTCGGGCCATCTTTGGGAGGAGGCCTGCAATCTTGGAACATACGACAATAGGAAGGGATCTTCAACAGATGAAAAGACTTAAGGTACACATTTCGATTTTTTATCCTTTCCCTTAACTATCATTAGGTTTTCATTGGATTTGGGGTAGAATAGAAGCATTTCTATATTTTAAGGTGTTAAGGCTCTGCCTAGTCGCTAGACCCGGATTAGGGTGATTTTCCCCATAACATCTACCTACATCAACAATTCTTGTTCACTACTTTAATCATTCCCTTAGTGCTATAATATCTTCGAAACAACTTAAGTATCTGCATTATGACATCTTATGCCCTTATATTTAGCTATTTATGGCATTGTTTAATTTTGGTTTCTCTTTACTTCATTGAATAATTATCTATGAAGTCTAATTTTATCCTCCAAGACCAATCCACACACAATGGAGTGCTTCATTCCTTCACTGGCACCTTCAAATTGAGTGAAAGTTCATTATTTCTTTTACTACATTCTTTACACATAAGTTGCTAGTTCTTAGCTTATAATTCTTCCAAGCATTCATACACTTTCCCATAGAGATAATTCACCCATCACATAAGTCACACATCGCCTCATGAAGTCCTTATTCTCTTTTTCCTTTGCAAATTTTCTCTACCATACTGATCTCCATCACTTTCTTCTTTGCAATCATACTTTGGAACTCATTACTTAGTTTCCTTCCTCTTTATTTAGGCGTTAAGGATATTACATTACCCTTTTATGCATATTGATGGATTTCTTCACCCGATGGCGTGTTCCATGTTTCTCATTCCTGTTGGAGAAATTTCTATTTTCGACACACTAGTTCAGTAGGAGTAACACTAGTTCATTGGGAGTTAACTGACTATTTCTATTTTAGACTTTCTAATCTTAGCCCATCACTATTATGCATGCATTCCTAATTATAGGATGTCATTGCATATATGAGTGAATATCACTCACTCATTGACATGATCATAATATACATTGATTCTCATTATTCATTGTGTATCTCTCTTCCTTTTCTTGATAAGATTTGTTTGTGTATGCTTTAGCTAGGTCTCCTGTGCAGGTTTCCATGAAACACTGACATGGTATCAGAGCCGAGCCGCTTGAAGCAACCCGGACAATCCAGAGAAGAGCGAAAGAGTCCTTGAGTAAATCTAGATTTTGCAATCTCCACGGCCTATCCCTATCGAAAGCTGTGACGATTGGAATCGCCATGGCCTATCCCTATCGAAAGGTGCGACGATTGGAATCGCCATGGCCTATCCCTGTCAAAGGGTGCGACTATCACTCTCAGACTTACCAAATTTTCTTTTTTCCAGCATCGCCACAACCTATACACAGCCCAAGTGCGGCATCACTGCACTGTGTTCTTCATCTAGGGTGCGTCGATTCAATGTTTTTACAATCGCCACACTTGAATCCTATAATAGGGTGTGGCGATTTGACATCATCACACCGTAGCCTTCTTTAAGGGTGCGATGATTCAATAGCCTTAAAAAATTAGGGTTTCTGCAGTAAAATAGCCATATCTCAAAAACCGTGATTTGGGTCAGGCTGGAATTTTTACCAGAGACGTATAACATAGGGACGATCATGCTCACCAAAAATATCCAAAACCCACATCATATTTTAGGAAATATAGTGGTTTTATCATATCTATAGCTGCTATAAAACCGCTAATCATATCTCAGAATCCACGATCTGGGTTTTCAATATATTTTCAAAATCAATAGCAAGGATGGAGACGATGAAACTTCTTCAATCAAGTTTGGTGATAATCCTCATGCCGTACAACTATTTGTAATGGAAGCCGAAGGTCGCATTCCAACTCAAAAGAAAAGGACTATATAATTTGACGACGACGACAAAAACATAACCTACATCGGCGCTTGAGAAGACCAGATGAGCGAACCGTAAGGATGAAGCCACATGAATACTTCTTGACTTAATCTCCACCGATTTATGGTTTCATGTTGTCACATGAAAGACTCCAAATGAGATCTAGACCACCTTGGAAGGACTCTTTGGAAAGAAGGATGAGATGTGTGGTCATATGCTTGAGGTAGAGTTGAATACCTTAGACCCTAAAAGTTAAAATATTTCTTTACTAAATTTAAATACTTGATTTTGAGCTTGGGTGAATGTGGTATTGACAAGTATACACAAGAGAAACAAATTATTCTAACAATCTTGTCCAAGCTAGGACCAGAATCTGTTGTATATGTTTCCAATTTCCATTCTGGAAAATGTGTTTTGGGCGCCAATTGGAAAATGCCTACGATGGTTCAGTTCATTGAGTCTCTCACACAAGAGAAGACAAAACTCATACATGTGGGCCTCATGAAAGCTCCCAAAGCACATTCACTCACCATGCATGATGGAAAAAGGTCATTCAATCAGAAATCGAAGAAGAAATGAAAGGAGCTATTACATCCAGAGTCAAAGAAGGAGGGATATTCCAAACCCTTCAAGGATTCTTCAGGTTCCAAAGATTATTCAAATTCCAAAGGGAAGAATAAGAAGGGAAAGAAGTGCACATATTGCAATAAACCAAATCACGAAGAATCCACATGCATGAAGAAGCAGATCGATCTTATGACATAGGTACTTCAAAAAAATAACCTTGGAGACTTCATTCTTGAAGGAGCCAAGAAGAAGAAGGAAGAAGACCATGCACCTAATAAAGGTAATCATCATGCTCTTCTTGCAATTAATTCCTCATTTGATTCATGGATTGTATACTCTGGTGCATCACATCATATGGCAGCTAAAGAGGAAGTTTTTACTTCTTTGAGTTCATGCTCTAGACCTCCTATTCTCATGGGGGATGATACTCTAATAGAAGTTGCAGGAGAGGGAAGAGTGGAACTCCCCAATGGAAGTTTTGAGAATGTATTACATGTTCCAAACCTTTCTATAAATCTTCTCTTAGTTTATCAAATCACTCAAACCGGTAAAAGGGTTGAATTTACATTAGATTCAGTTACTGTACTTGACATGCATGACAGTTCCATTATTGTAGTTGGTGAGGTAGATCACAAATCACGGTTGTATAAGTTCACTGAGTTTATTGACTATAACTCCTCTTTGCTACTTACACATGCTAATGATAGTAGTAGAGTATGGTAGGAGAGATTTGGTCATTTAAACTTTAGGTACATGCAACGACTTTCAAAGCAAGGAATGGTCAAAGGCTTGCCAGTCATTCAATTTTCTGAAGGGGTTTGTGAAGGATGCATTCTTGGAAAGCATCCTGAAGAGAAATTTGAAAAGGTAAAGGCAAGGAGAGCCTCCTCTTCCTTGGAGCTTGTTCACAGTAATCTTATGGGTCCATTTCCACATCTGTCCATCAACAAAGCAAGGTATGTTCTTACATTTATTGATGATTACTCATGCTATACTTGGGTTTATTTTCTCAGACAAAAGTCTGAAGTTTTTGAGCATCTCAAAGAATTCAAAGCTCTAGTAGAGACACAAACTGGGAAGAAAATCAATATCCTCTGTACAAACAATGGGGGGGAGTATATCAACAAATATGTTCAGAATCTTTGTCGTGAAGCTGGTATCCAGTTGCAACACATAGTTCCATACACTCCACAACATAATGGAGTTGCTGAAAGGAAGAACAAGTCTCTCAAGGAGATGACCAGTTGCATGTTTCATGCAAGATCACTTCCTTCCAAGCTTTGGGCTGAGGCACTTAACTGTTCTACTTACATACAAAATAGATCACCTCACAGATTTGTTGAGGATAGGACACCCTTTGAGGCTTGGACAGGTGACAAACCAAATGTCACACACTTTCACATCTTTGGATCTAGAGCATGGGCCCATATTCCTTCTAAAAAAAGGAAAGCCTTAGATCCACAGAGCACACCTTGCATATTTGTGGGATATCTAGATGATGTGAAGGGGTATAGATTGATTGATCCCTCTACAGACCAAATAATCATAGAGCGCATTGTTTAGTTTGAGGAGATTCCTTTGCATGCACCTCCAGTGCAACATGCAGAGACTCTTGTGCTTCCATCAGTTCCAGACATCATAGATGATGATTCCACACACTCAGATGCTACATATTTAGACACAGATTACATATTTAGACACAGATTCATAGGATTCTGTACATGAAGATGAGCAGGTAGTACAGCTAAATGAGGAGCCATTGTCGGAGCTTCAGAAAATGCCCAAGTGGGTATAGTCCACACTGCAGGTAGTAGGTAACCTTGCAGGGGATCCATTGGATTCAAGGAGAACTCGATCTCAGCATGTGGATCCTTCTTATGTACTTTTAGCTTCTGAACCAACGATGCCCATGCATTATTATATGGTTCAATATTCTGATCCACATACCTACAGTGAGGCTGTTGGCAATCCACTATGGGAAGAAGCCATGCAGGAGGAGCATGAATCTCTCCTAGAGAATCAGAATTGGGATTTGGTGCCACTTCCACCGGGGAGGAAAATTTTCAGATGCAAATGGGTATATAGGACCAAGAGAGCAGCAGATGGTCAGGTGAGCAAGTACAAGGCCATATTAGTTACAAAAGGATTTCAACAGATTCATGGGATAGATTATGAATATACCTTTGCTCCTGTGGATCCTTATCATGTACTTTTAGCTTCTGAACCAACGATGCCCATGCATTGTTATATGGTTCAATCTTTTGATCCACATACCTACAGTGAGGCAGTTGGCAATCCACTATGGGAAGAAGCAATGCAGGAGGAGCATGACTCTCTCCTAGAGAATTAGACTTGGGATCTGGTTCCACTTCCACCGGGGAGGAAACTTGTTAGATGAAAATGGGTCTATAGGACCAAGAGAGCAGAAGATGGTCAGGTGAGCAGGTACAAAGCTAGATTAGTTGCAAAAGGATTTCAACAGATTCATGGGATACATTATGAATAGACCTTTTCTCCTGTAGCAAAGATGGACTCCATTTGCTTGGTTCTAGCCATTGCAATAGCCGAAGGATGGGAAGTTCACCAGATGGATGTCAAGAATTCTTTTCTTCGTGGTGACCTTTTAGAGGAGATCTACATGGAGTAGCCACATGGGTTCATTCAGAACTCATCTTTAGTATGCAGACTGAAGAAGTCTCTCTATGGCCTCAAGAAGGCACCTAGAGCATGGTATGCAAAGATGGATTCTTACTTGCTTTCACATGATTTTGTTAGATGCAAATCTGATTCCAATGTTTACATGTTAAGGACTACTGACTCTGTGATGATATTAGTACTCTATGTTGATGATATTTTGATCACTGGTAGCTCTGCTTCAATCATTTCTTTGGTCAAAGACATTTTGCATGACAGGTTCTCTATGATGGACATGGGTCCACTACACTTCTTTCTTGGTCTTGATATCAATCAGGATGCTTTCGACATCAAACTTTCTTAGGCTAAGTATGCCAGGGATATTCTAGATAGATTCCACATGACATACTATAAGTCTGCACCTACACCCTTCTTATCTAGGATCAAAATTAAGGATGGAAGGGATACACCATTAATGGACAACACTTTGTATCGACAGTTGGTGGGGAGTCTTCTGTATCTCACCCACACCTATCTAGATATCTCATATGCGGTAGGATCAATTTCTAGATACATGCAATAACCCCATGATCTGCACTAGAAGGCTGCGAAGCACATCCTTAGATATGTTCAGGGAACCATGAGTTATGGGATTCACTATGCAGTTGGTTGTGCATTAGATCTCATAGGCTTCACAGATTCAGATTGGGCTGGTGATAACACAGATCGCAAGTCCATGTCCAGGTACACTCTCAGTTTGGGGTCAGGCCTAATTTGTTGGTCAAGTAAGAAGCAATCAACCATTGCTTTATATTCCGTAGAGGTCGAGTACAGAGGAGTAGTCAACTGTGTCATTCAAACACTTTGGCTTCAACACTTCCTTACCGAGCTTGGTATCCAGTTTCACTGTCCGACTATCATATGGTGCGACAATCAGAGTACATTGAGATTTTGTAGAGATCCAGTATAGTGACAACGAACCAAACACATTGAGGCCCACATGCATTTCATCAGAGATTTAGTACATGACAAGATCATTGATTTGCAGTTATTTTCTTCCTCTGAACAAACTACTAACATATTCACCAATACATCCATTGAGCAGAAGTTTCAGACTTTGCGGGATCATCTTGCAGTGAAGAACACAGTTGCCTAGCAACTACCTTTTCTTCTTTTGATACATTGTCCTTTGAGGGGGGGTTTTGTTCCCACGTGGTTTTCCCTCTTTCCTCATTTTTAGTCAGTGTTCATTAGTTGCATTGTAAATGAGTACCTAAAATGGCCTAGTAGCCGAGACTCATTTTTTACTCAATAGTGATGTTCAGGGGGGGTGTTGGAGAAATTTCTATTTTCGACACACTAGTTTAGTAGGACGAATATTAGTTCATTGGGAGTTAACTGACTATTTCTATTTTAGACTTTCTAATCTTAGACCATCACTATTATGCATGCTTTCCTAATTATAGGATGTCATTGCCTATGTGAGTGAATATCACTCACTCATTGACATGATCATAATATACATTGATTCTCATTATTCATTGTGTAACTCTCTTCCTTTTCTTGATAATCTTTTGTAATGTTCCTGACTTGGCTAGTCTAGGAAATGATGCTAATGTGTGTAGGATCAATGGTTTACAACATATAAATGATCATACAAATAATAAATGTGACAAATGACTGCAAAGTTTGTATTATGATATCTCTGTGGATTACAAAAATGGCCGAATGCGGTTGAATAAACTGACAATACTCGACTAGATCAACAGACAAAGGATATTAGCCAAAATACAAATAAGCAACTAAAGATAATACCTAGAATATGGGAGCACTGTGGAATCAATGGATGCGCTGGGACTATGGCAGCTCTGACGGTAACTTCTGGAAGTCTGGAAAGTTCCCCTGGGAGATGTACTTTTTGGAATGGCCTGGAAATTGCCCCAAATGATGCGCCCTGCTCTAGTCCTCAGTACTGGCATCTGTCAGACCCCTATGCTGATGAGTTTGGACCCTGGATGGATAACCCTGGGGGAATGCGCCCCTCTTCTTCTGGAAAAATGCATCCTAGTGATTCCTCCATCTTAATCAGACGAGACATGTCTCAAAACAACTGCCTTGGTCTACTCGGAAATGGGTTGGAAGGGTTTCCCTGAATCTGGTCCGATGCTCGCTCTGGAACCCCAAATGTGCCCGCAAAAAGTGTCGCACGTCCAATTTTGGAAAATGCATCCCAGTTGATTCCTCTGTTGGAATCTGATGAAGAACCAGGAAAAAGATGTTCCTTTCTCTCCTCTCAAATGGGTCGGAGGGAAATCTCGAAATTCCCCTTGGATAGGGTAAGTCGACTAAAAACCCACTCAGAAGATGCGCCCTCACTCTGGATGAATGCACCCTTGATGCTGAACACTATGTAACTGCTATTGAAGAGTGATGGAAGACCTGAATGATCTTCCCGGTGACTAGGGTGTGTCTCTCAACACTGAAATCAACCAACTGGTGTCTTCCTCTTGGAATCCACTGAACTATCTCTTCTGAGATGCGCCTCTCTCCCTTCCCAAAATTGCTTGTCCTCAAGCAATACCAATCCAGGGTGCTGCAACACCTTCTCGCTCTCCCAAGTAGCGTCCTCTACTGGAAGCCCTCTCCATCTGATCAAACACTCTCTGATGACCTTGCTCCTCAGTTTCTTCTCCCGGAACTCCAAAACCTCCTCTTGAACTAACTCCAACTGTCCCTCCTCATACAATGGAGGAAGCTCCTTTGATGTGCTAATGAATTGTCCCACTGCCTTTTTTAGGAAAGACACGTGGAACATGTTATGAATCTTGCTCCCCTCTGGAAGCTCTAGCTTGTAAGCAACCTCGCCTACTCGGCGCATGATCCCGTAAGGACCATAAAATCTGGGTTTGAGCTTCTCAACCCCACTCTTCTTCAGAGATGAATGTCTGTAGGGTTGGAGTCTCAAGAAAATCAAATCTCCAACCTCAAAGCTATGCTCTATTCTATGCCTGTCTGCACTTATCTTCTGTTGGTTTTGTGCCATCTGCAGATTCTCTTTCAATAACTTGAGAATCTTCTGACTCTCTATGATCCAATCCTTGGCCTTGGGAGATCTGCTCTCCCCGAATATCAAGTCTACCAAAGTGGGATCATCATATCCATACAATGCTTGAAAGGGTGTCATACCAATGGACATGTGGAAGGTGGTGTTGTAGCAATGTTCTCCTAAATGTAACCACTTTACCCACGTTCTCTGCTGTCCTCCTACATAGTTCCTCAAATAACCTTCAACCCACTTGTTGACAATCTCAGTCTGCCCATCTATCTGAGGGTGATAGTTGGTGCTAGGTGTCAACTCTATCCCCACCAACCAAAACAACTCTCTCCAAAATGTCCCTATGAATCGACTATCCCTGTCACTGACGATGTTCTTCGGCAACCCATGAAGTCTGAAGACCTCCCTGAAGAAAAGATCGGCTACCTGAACTGCATTGTACTTTGTCAGTATGGTGTAGAAGTGAGCAAACTTGGTCAATATGTCAACCACTACATAGACACAGTCCTTACCCTGGACCTTGGGTAGACTCATGATGAAGTCCATAGATATACTCTCCCATTTCTGCTCTAGAATGGGGAGTGGATGAAGTAGCCCTGTTGGAAGAGCATGCTCTGAATTGTTCTATTGGGAAGTCACACACTCACTGATGTGTCTCATAATTTCATGTTTGAGGCCCTTCCATGAGAACCTCTCTCTGATCTGTCTGTAGGTTTTGAAAAACCCCTGATGGCCTGCTAGAGGTGAATAATGAACTGTAGTGAGGATCTTTTTCTTAAGCCCTGAATCTGGCACCAAGTAGACTCTATCCTTTTAAAATATGACATCGTCAATGACCTTATACTGTTCATCCTGTATCTTTCCATCCATCACCTCACAAGTGAACTTGTTCTTGGAATATTCCACTAACAAGTGGGATTTCCAATTTGCTGAAATCTCCATCAAAGAACATGTCGCAAGTCTCCTCGATAGTGCATCAGCCACAATGTTCTTCTTCCCCTTGACATACTCTATGTCAAAGTCAAATTTATGTACCTTCATCACCCATTTCTGTTGGCACTCACTGAGGTCCTTCTACTCAAGGAAATACTTCAAACTGTTGTGATCGGTCTTGACCACGAATTTGCTACCCACCAAATATTGTCTGAACTTGGTCAAGGCATGCATGATTGCCAACATTTCCTTGTCATGAATGGAGTACAACCTCTTAGGTTGACTAAGCTTCTGGCTCTCAAGTACAATGGGGTGTCCTCCCTACATCAAAACTGCACCGATCCCTTCGCCAGATGCGTCACACTCTAGTACAAATGGCAAGGTGAAGTTTGGTAGTGCCAACACTGGACAAGTGCCCATGACTTCCTTCATGTTATCAAAGGCTTCCTGTGATTTCTCGGTCCATATGAAGGCCCCATGCTTGGTAAGATCTGTCAACGGTGTTCCAAGATGACAAAAACCCCGGACGAACCGCCTGTAATAGCTACACAGCCCGAAGAATCTCCTCAATTCTATCACGTTCTTAGGCGTCGGCCAATCCAAAATGGCCCTGATCTTCTCTTGGTGCACCTATACCCCCTATGCACTAATTATGTGGCCTAAGTAAAGCAACTTTGTCATATCGAACTCGCACTTGGAATCTTTGGCATATAATGACTGTGCCTCCATGATGCTCAATACCTCATCCAGGTGCCTCATATGCTCTTTCCATGACCGACTATAGATCAAGATGTCATCGAAGAAAACCAAGACTGATTTCCTTAACTGATCCCTGAATATATGGTTCATGCAAGACTGGAATGTAGCAGGTGCATTGGTTAGCCCAAATGGCATAACCAGGAACTCGAAGTGTCCAAAATGACATTGAAATGTCGTCTTCTCTATGTATTTCTCTCGAATGTTGACTTGATGATATCTAGAGCATAGATCAATTTTTGAGAAGAAAACTACCCCATGCAGTTCATCCATCAACTCCTCAATGCGTGGGATAGGGTACCGGTTCTTGATGGTTTTCTTGTTTAAGGCTCAATAATCAATGCACATCCTCATGGTGCCATCCTTCTTCAGAACTAAGACAACTAAAGAAGCAAATGGGATGCTACTCGGTCTGATGTGTCCCATCGCCAACAATTCCTTGGTTGCCTTCTCTATCTCATCCTTGAACCTCCTAGGATGACGATTAGGGGGGGGGGTGATCATAGGTTTGGCCCCCTCCTCCAACTCAATGGTGTGCTCAAATCCCCTGTCAGGTAGTCTCCCTGGTGGAATTGCCTCAAAGACCTGCTAATGTCGTCCCAACAAATTCTTGATCTATGTGTGGTATTGTTGTCGACCTTCTGAATCCTTCTGAGTAGTGATCAAGCATTCTGTGACATATGCTACCTCCCCATGTCTGAATATCCTTTCCATCCTCTTGGCTGAAACTATCCTGGGTGCTCCTGTTGACATACCTCTTAGAACAACCTTCTTCCCATCTTGAACTCTGAATCCCATTTCCAAGGTTTGGTAGTTGGTAGTGATTTTTCCCAAGGTAATCATCCACTGAACTCCTAACACCACGTCTGTGTCCAATAGGTCAACCACATAAAATGTGTCTCTCACTGTGTAGTTGCCTAACTTCATCTCTAAGTTTGGAACTCTGTCTAGACACTCCATTGTGTGGCCATCTGCTATCGCAACATCAAACCCCTCAAACTCCTCTGTCTGAAGTTCTCGTCTCGATACTAGTGAAGCGTCGATGAAGTTGTGGGTGGCCCCACCATCTATCAGGGTAATTGCCCGTTTCCCCTGAATAATCCCTCTGATACAGAGGGTATCATACCTGGGAACACCAAAAAGGGTCGCTATGACTCCTCCCTTTGCTGGTTTCCTCCTGTTAGCCTGCTCTGGCGGTTGTGGGACTACTGGAGGATGGGCTCTTTCCGGTGTCGGTGGTCTACAGGGAGGTTTCTCCTTTGCTGGTGCTAACTCCTCCTTTGAACTAGTGGATCCACTATCCCGCTCCTCCTCACTGTCCACGCTGTCTGCTGCTACCTCAATATAATGAATCTCTCCCTTGCCCATGCACCTGTGGCCTAGGACCCAAGGATCTTTACAGCTGAAGCAAAGCTTCTTCCTCATAAGATCTTGCCTAGTCTCATCATCCAACTTCTCCTTTCCCTTCCATTCTCTCTAAAATGGCTTCCTGTCTCGATCCCTCTGGGGCACAAATGGTTTGGAGAAAGTTTTAGTCTTTGGCATTGAGTCTTCCAGATCTCGAGTGCGAAGGATGGCATCTTGCAAAGTGGGAGGCATGTATGCCTTCACCCATCCTCTCAAAGGCTCTGTGAGTCCTTCTGTGAATAGCATGATCAACCAGGGCTCTGATATATCTGTCACTGCCATGGCTACCCGCTGAAACTCTGTGATGAACACCTCTGCTATGCCAGTTTGTCTCAACTGGGATAGATCTTTGAAGTGTATCTCAGGATCCTTCCTGTCAAACCTGTCCATGAGCCTATCTATAAACTCCCTATAGGAGGTGATGCAACTGTGACCCAATGTCACCAATCCATGATACCACCACTTGTGTGCCTCACACTCCAAGTGTAAGGTTGCGAAACTGATGGCCTCTGTCTCGGTCATCTGGTTGAGATTGTAATACCTGTCTAGCTTCTGTACCCAAGCTCTGGTGGTGTATTTGGACGATCCATTGAAAGAAGGGATGGTGAGTTTCCCAACTTTTCAGATGAAATCGAGGTTATGCCCCTACTGCTGTTGTGGTCCTCCCCTCTGCGGCTCTCTGGGGTGGTGTCAGGCTTTTTTTGTATTAATGATTTTAATTACCTGAAAACACTAAATTGTCAAACTAGGGCAAGTAAACTTAGAGCTGCTAAACTATATGTGCGGGTAAGATTCTAATTTCTACCTAAATGTTATTCTAAAAAGAAAACATAAACTTACTCTCATAAATTGAATTCTAATGATTATCTTAAAATTGATCGTATCTTGTCTAATTAATCTAGGAGATGGAAATAATTCTAAGTTAATCAAATTCAAATGTACTTTTATTCCTAATCCAAAGAAATCATCTAATGCTATTTATTTTAATTCTGCCATTAACTAAACACCTAATCATGAAAACATCTACCTTGACTATAAGAGAAAGAACATTTAAAAATCTTCTATTTAATCTAAACACCAAGAAATAAATCAGATTTAAGAACTCATTAATCCTATGATAAATGTAATGATCATTTTTCTATTGTCTTCTACTTTAATCAAACTCCAAATTAAGTCTATTGAATGGAACAACTTGTGTAAAAAGAGTCTACATAAACTAATTCAACAACTAAAATCTGTCACATGCTAAAAGCTTTACTGGATAGAAACTAACATGAAATCATTCTAGAGTTTATCTTAATCCTAAATAAGTGAAATCTTAACAAACAGAGTCTACAAATCTGAATCCAAATCCTTTCTAAAAGATAAAATTGAAACGAAATAAAACATAAAATCCACTTCAACTGTGATTGCTACGCTATGTCTAATCTTGCAAACTAAATTTGGTTTAAATTTCAAAGGATAACAAGATTCTATCAGTGCATATACATATTGGTTTCTTACAGTAATCTATGCTACTAATGGCAATTCACTTCAACGATAGCCTATGTAAAGAAATCTTTAATGATCTATCCTAAATTCTTAATCAAACTAAATCATTACTTCTAAATTAATCTTTCTCTGTTTTTGTTCTAAATCAAGATAAATCTTAATGAAATTGAAACTAATCAATGCTCTAATTCTACCCTACGGATGTCAGAAGCTTCCTCAAACCAAATCACAATTGAACTACCTTAAAAACAGAGTAAATCTAAACTAAACTAAAATAATTAAATCAGTAATTGGATTGTTCATCAAATCCTACGAATGGCAAACAACTAATTACACTATTCAATGATCTACAAACTAACTAAATGAAAACGATTTCAAGTCAGAAATTAAAAAAACAATTTCAAATTAAAAACAAACTAACAATCAGATTCTAAAAATGGAAACAAACTAACTACACTATAGATAAAGGGAAAGCGAATTGAACCTGTTGGCGGGCCCAACCAAAAGGTTCAATCGCTTTAAAATGAAACCAGAACTAAATCAAATCACTTCATGCATAACTATATCATTCCTCATGCTCCATAATTCGAAAATTAACTCAATTCATTGACAGGAAAGATAATATAATGCACAGTTCAGGAATTGTATTATCAACAATATCACATAACACAGTTTCTTCATCGATTCTTGACATAGAGAGTAACCAAGTTTATATAGATCCTCCCTACATCTACAATCGTGAATCCAAAAATACATCTACATAGGTACATTAATTGAGCGAATCTTAGATTCGAAAATAAATCAAAGTTTGTTAAAATTAAGTTCACATCTTCATGACACGAAGTGTCAAGAAGCGTGAACTATGATATAGAGATAAACATAGTAAAAACCGGTTCTATAATTCCGCTTTGAGTCATCACATTATGTTCTATAATTCCGCTTTGATCAATCATATGAATTGGAACTGGCATTCCAATCTTGCAATATAGTGCAAATCTTTGACATCTCCACTAAATGCAAGTCGGTACTTGGTACTGATAAATTTGCTTTAAAGAAACAAGTACCTAACTCATGCAATGTTAGTATCAATATCAGTTTAAAGTATTAAAATACATTAAAAATAACTTAAATCATATGAATACCTTGAATATCTCCATTTAGGGCAAAATGATGTGAAATGTATCAAGGTAAGGCCAGAAAGGAATGATACTGGATATGGAACGGGGGTATATCTGGCATAACATAGGCAAAAATATGGTCAAAATCCGAGACTAACATTCCCCCAAGCTGAAGACTTTGCCTGTCCTCAGGCAACAAAAAGGACAAAAACTAGGATTCATCAGAGTGTTGCAGCAACTGCAACCAACATTTGCAGTCCCTCCTACTTCTGCTTCTTTTTTATTTTCTTCTTAAGAACCCGATTAATGGTAATGTGCTTCCTGGCAATTCTCTGCAATCTCTTATTCTTCTGCAAAAGAGATCTATTTTTCTATTTTAATCTCTCTATCTTTGCCAAGAAGTGAGCTTGCCCGAGCTTCATAAGTTCATTTTATGTTTTTATATATCGATCCAATATGGAAAATTCATGTAACTTTTCTTTTAACCTGTGATTCCTGTTTTTCAATAGGACAACCATTGGTTGCAAAGATCTACTGGAAGAGATTTCACAATAAGATTCAAATGTCTCACAACGACCTTGTTGTGTTTGAGGGTTGGATTCATGAGTGAACTCATCAGGTACTTGAATAGGGGTATCAACTGGTATCTCAACTGGATTGTCCTGCACAATTTCCTCTGGCACATTTTCTTGCTGGTTGACTTTACAAACCTTTTCAATCAATTGAGAGAGAGTCCATGTCTCCTCAAAAGATTCTGGAGCATCTTCATGATCAATGATACTCTTCATTCTTTTCTGAAATGGATAACTAGGCACATAGTTATCCATATCTAAAAATCTGCATTTACGTTTAGGTTTCCTTCTAGGTCTGATGATGAATTGCTCGAGCTCATCCACATCAATAACATTTTTATCAGTCGGAGAAGAAATCCGAGCTTCAATATTTACATCTGTATGGACAACATTTTCTACTTTTTCATGGCTAGTTTCCAAACCCTCAGGACTATGGACATCAAACGATTGCTCATAGACATGATTACCATCATCGACGTCAATATTACAATCTAGTGTATACTCAGGATCATGACAAACTTTGGCTAGGGTTTTAACAACTTTCTTCTTAGAACTCGACCTCCTCTATTTAGCAATTGATCAGGGGTTTTATCCTTAGAATTTTCAGAAGCTAGAGTTTTTATAACAAACATATCCCAGGATTCCTGTTTGTGGGATAATGCGATCTTAACCAGAATTTTTACAAGACCAAAATGAAACAGGCTGCCCCTAAAATCCTTTGCTTTTCGAACTTGTTCTGACATCCTCTTCAAACTTTTCAACAGAAAATAAGGGATGTTCAACATATGGTTACCTTTAAAATGCAGTAAGAGTCGAGCATGACAGGGGAACACAATCGTGCACCGAGCTTCACAAGTGAGGTAGCGTTGAAGTATGGATAGAAACTGAGCCCATTTTAGTTACAACCACGACCTCGAGGTGCCTTCTGACCATTGCAATTTTTGATACTAGGGTTGCAGGAGCTGTGTGCAGATATTTTTGTCTACTGGTTGTCCCTTTGTCCATATCTAACTAGTACTAGGTAATTGTATTGCTTCATAAATGAACTGCTCTATGACTTCAAATTCCAATTCACCTACTTTAGCCAGTCCACCATGAAAGTGCAGAGCGAATTGCAGTGTAATCTTATCATCATACCCGTCAAATTTCTTGAAGAACAGCTCCCAACCAGCCTTTTGAAAGATGTGCTTAGTGACTGCATACTTAGGAAGAGCCTCCAAATTTGCATAAGTCTTGGGTTCGTGACGATTCGCCACCATGATGCTACTCAGTATAATAGGAAATGTTCAAAGGTAGGCAAAGGAAGTAGATGATATGAACAGAGGAGCAGATCATTAAAATGTAAGGATATAACATCAAAACATGAGAAGACCATTATTTATGATATAGGTTGTGTAAAGTAATATGGAAAGATGTTTTGAATGTCGTGAGGACCCGACGCATGTGAAGGAATGATAACGGTTGTACTTCTTCGTTAAAACATCATTTAAAATGAGTCGGTATCAAATTCAGGGATTATATAATGTAGTTCATTCTTCATGACACGAAGTGTCAAGAAGAATTGAACTTAGCATTTAAGTACAGAGTATACTCATTATGAGAAAGGGAAATGATGAATTAACAGACGGAAAAAAAATGACATGGAGTATCGAGGTAGTCATAATTCAAGTTATTAATATGTATTTTAATAAATTAAACTAACATGAAACTATACTTTCCGGAGCTCGATTACTTACTCCCTGTTATGCTGTGTTTTTTACTACAGAAATTTTGAAACCAATTATGGATCTAGAGAACGCCAAAGATGTAACTGGAATTTGTGTTACTGATATCCAATGTGACTGATTTGCATTTCCTGGGACTGATTAATTCTGACTGGTACTAATTGGTACTGAGAGAATAAATAAAAATCTGCAAAGAAATCTGAACTGAAAATAACTACAGCGAAGACATCCTGAACAAGGTAGAAAACAAGCCAGCTGTCAAGCTTCAAGCTCTGTACTTGGAAACTACTGTAGCTGGGCAAGTGCAACAGAACCTTGCTGAGATAAAAAGATTTCCTATTTTTGAAGAAAACTAACTGCTAGATATCCCTGAACATGTATCCTTTTTATTCCTAAAAGGAATCAATCAAAATCATGTCTTCTACGACAGCTTCAAATATTTAACCCATGGTACAATTCTTATTTGTGTGAATAAATGTTCTGAAGTCGAACACAAAAAGAAATCATTGGATTACCAACCATTAAGGTATGTCGTTAACCAATGAGAGAGAACCCACCATTGATGTCAGTGGGCCTCAAGGTACCTGTAGTACATCTTAACAGGTACAAAAAAAGGTCTTGATGTTGAGTCACCTGTAAGACCTATCAACAAAGAGACATTAATGTATCCCGATGGTTTTTAGCAAGGAAATCTGCCATTAAGGCATGCAGATTCCATGATACTAAATAGTCTCCAATGTCAACTCCAGATAAGGTGTTGATGTCGATGGTGTGAGACTTGTTGGAAGGTGGACCTTAATGTATTCCACATCATCCAACGTGAGTGCAAATATAAAATTTGCAGAAAATGATTTGGTGAAACAATAATTACTTACTTGTGGATTTTACGAGCCCAAGTTAGTATATGCTCATTGCTTTCTCATGTTTTGAGAGTTCGATAAAATGCTAAAAGAAAACTCTAGGGGGGTTTCTTTCCCATCATAATCTATCAGGACTGGTAAAGAATAATCCTATACCCGATAAATGCCCCTTTCATACTTTAATGAGCAATTCAAAGGGAGAAAACAAGCTCGAATTTATTAATTTTAAAACAAGACAGTATATACGAATGGAATTTTTTCACAAAATGAAGTAATCTTACCTTCTTACCTGTTGCGAAAAGTGATGAAATTCAATTTTGTACTTGCTTCAAAAATCCTGTAAAACTCAAAACAACATATCAACATATCCAAAAACTCATAAAGAAAATTCTTTTTCAAATTCTTTCTAAATTATTTATTTATTTATTTATTATATATATATATATATATATATATATATATATATATATATATATATATATATATTGTATTCTTATTATTTACAAAATTCTGGAACAAAAAAAAAATGATCAAGGATTAGCAGGAGGAGAAGACTCTTCTCCTACTATCTTTATTTCTGGTTGTTTAGACATTTCCTGTAAAAAATCATCTCTAGACAAGGGTTTGTGATATACTTTTAGTCAATGTCCATTTACTACAAAGGAATTTTGAGAATCATCTATGGTCTTGATTCTAACAAATCCGTTATCAAAAACAGTTTCCACTTCATAAGGTCCTAGCCATCGTGTTGTAAGTTTTCCTTTAAAGGTTTTATATTTGGAATCAAATAACAATGCCCAATCCCCTGGTTGAAAGTATTTCTTCTTAATGTATTTATCATGCCATTTGCTACGTTGATTTTGTATGGGGATAGTTCTTTGAAGAGCATCTTGCCTAATTTCTCCCAATTCATTTAATTGGATAACTCTTCGTTTCTGTGCCTCATCCAAATTTAAACCCAATTTTGCTGCTATCCGGAAGGTATGAATCTGAAATTCTATGGGAAGAAGAACTTGCTTTCCATATACCAATTCATAAGGGGTATGACCAGTGGTATTTCGCCACGCAGTCCTGTATGCCCATAAAGCCTCTGGAAGTCTATCCACCCAATCTTTATGGTGTAAATGTATTGTCTTGTTTAGAATAACTTCTAAAACTTTATTCGTGGATTCTACTTGCCCATTGTCTTGCGGATGGTATGGGGAAGACTTACTGTGTTTTATCCCATATTTATCTGTGAGCTCCTTCATTAATTTAGAGGTGAATTGAGCACCTTGATCAGTAACAATCTCTCGTGGAACACCAAAGCAGGTAAAGATATCTTCATAAATAAATTCGACCACCGATTTCTCAGTTGCTTGATATAAGGATTTTGCCTCTACCCACTTGGTCACAAAATCTGTACAAACCAAGATGTACTTCTTCTTCCTAGACATTGGGGAAATCGGTCCTACAAAATCAAGTGCCCATTTATCAAATGGTTCAATCACAATTTGAGCTCGTAAGGGCATCTCATCTGCTACGGTATGCCTCCCCATCCTCTGGCAACTATCACAACTTCTTACATATTTTGTTGCATCCTTAAACAATGTCGGCCAGTAATATCCTGATTGTAAGACTTTATATGCCATTCTCTTATCGGAGAAGTGTCGTACACATGGCCTGTCATGACAGGCCTGAAGGATAACGAGAATCTCATCTTCCCGAACACATATCCTAATGATCATATCAGGACTTGTATATAAAAGATCACTGCCTACCCAAGAGTAATAAGCACTATGTTGGATAATTCTTCTCTTTTGTGGTGATGACAAATGAGTTGGGAATCTCCCTGTAGCTAAATAGTTTTCTGTATTTGCAAACCATGGGGTCTTAATAGCTACTGCAAATAGATGTTCATCAGGGAAATTATCATTCACTAGAATGTCATTACTAACTTGAGGAATCCGAGAAATAAAATCCGCAACTAAATTTTCTTTTCCTGGCCGATCAACTATAGTGATGTTAAATTCTTGAAGTAACAAAAGCCATCGTGTGATCCTTCCAGTAGTAACTAGTTTGTTCATAAAAAATCTACTAGCAGAATGGTCGGTATGTACAAAAACTTCATACCCAGTGATGTAATGCCAGAATTTATTAATGGCATGAACTACAACCAAAAATTCCTTCTCTGTCACAGTGTAGTTCAATTCAGGAGGAGTAAGGTTTTTTCTAGTAAAGTAAATAGCATAATTTTGTTGGTTTTCTTTTTGTCCGAGCACTCCTCC
Organism: Picea engelmannii; assembly: GCA_009831015.1. Taxonomy (NCBI): domain Eukaryota; kingdom Viridiplantae; phylum Streptophyta; class Pinopsida; order Pinales; family Pinaceae; genus Picea; species Picea engelmannii. The sequence goes on along the minus strand of ML785284.1, from coordinate 76,027 downwards.
TAGAGAAGTGTCTGAGGCATCAGTTGAAATATGGAAGGGAAGAGACCAATTTGACCCTCGTAAAATTGGTGCCATGGACAATTTTGCTTTCAAAGTTTCAAAAGCAATTTGACAATTGTTATCCCAACAAAATTCTATATCCTTTGCTAACATGTTAAACATGGGGCCGTCTATCTTTGTAAAGTTTTCAATAAACTGACGGTAATATCTAGCATGCCCCAAAAAACTTCGCACCTCTTTATGGGTTTTCGAAGAGGAAAGCTTAACTATTACTTCAATTTTAGCTGGATCGACTTTAATTCCTTCTGCAGACAAATGATGACCCAACACTATTCCCTCAGTTAATAGCATTTTACATTTTTCGTGACTAAGGGATAAATTTGATTCTTGACAATGAATCAAGACTCTCTCAATATTTTTTAAGGCTTCTTTGAAAGTATTTCCATAAATAGTGAAATCGTCCATATACACTTCCACACAATCATGAATTAAGTCAGCAAAAATCCCAAGGACTACTCTCTGAAATGTAATAGGAGCATTTCATAATCCAAAAGGTATCACTTTATAAGCACAAGTGCCCCAAGGACATGTAAATGTGGTTTTGTCCTGGTCTTTAGGAGCAATTTGTATCTAATTATATCCACTATACCCATCGAGAAAAGAGAAGTACATTTTCCCGGCCAAGGTATCCAAGACCCGATCTATAAAAGGCAAGGGAAAGTAGTCCTTCAGGGTTGCCTTTTTCAAATCCCTAAAGTCTACACACATTCTCCATTTCCCCGTCACTTTCTTAGGTACCACAACAAGGGGTGAAACCCACTTGCTATAAAAAATTGGATAAATGAATTCCGCATTTAATAATTTTTGTAACTCTTCTTTCACAAAATCTTTCAGTATTGGATTATACACCTTTGTGGTTGTCTTATTTGTGTTATATATGGTTGGATATATATATGATGAATACAAGTATCAGGATGCACTCCTCTCATATCAGTGTACTCCCATGCAAATTCTCCTGATTGTTCTTTCAAAACATTTGTTAACTGCTCCTGTTGGTTGAGACTTAATCCATAATTGATGTATAGATATTTGCCTGGATTAATTTCTACTGGAATGGTATATGATCCCAGATGCTCATCAATGGTGAAAACCATAGATGGTAAAGACGAGATGAATGACTCACTTCGTTCTTGAAATTCCTCATTAAAAATTTGATCGTATTGAAAATATGTTTGTGGAAATTCAACATTTTCTATCACGGAAAGAAATTGGCTCAAAATATCATCCTTTGTTGGTTCTTGTAACGCGTGAAATTCATCAACAGAGAATAAAGGTTCTTCCTCATCATTCTTGTGATATGGAAATCTTAGCCACCAAAATTCTTCTGTAACCGACTGAGTAGGTGGAAAAAGAGTAAGCTTTTGTGAAGAAATTCCATTTGAAATGAACATATCCCCACCACGACATCCTATGAAAGCATTGGTCGTAGCCAACCAAGGTCTTCCTAAAATTATAGGATGACCTTTCGTGGGATATTTTGAGTGAATAACCATGAAGTCGATAGGATATTCCCACGAAGCTAATGTAACAAGAATGTCATCAAGGACCCCAACATGTTTTATAGTTGTTCTATCAACAAGTTCAAGAACTGTAGGGGTAGGGTGAAGGAATCGACTTAGTTGTAACAACTCAACAGTATTGATGGTCATTATATTAATGGCTGCACCCAAGTCGACTAAAGTATTACCAATAGAAACATTATTGATAGTAACTGATACTATTGGGTTCCTGGAATTGACATACTTCATAATCTTAGGAGCTTCAGAGATACAATTCAATAATTGGCCTACTAGGTGTATCGTGGGTGGATCTTTCTGTTTTCGACCCAGTTTCTTAATGCAAAGTTATCTAATGGTCTTGGTGTAGATCGGGACATCTTTGATTACTTGTAACAATGGAATATTAACGCAAAATTTTTTTAGTTCATTCATGATGTCAAACTCAGGTTGAGCCATTGGTTTTTCAGTAAGCAACCTCTCAAGAAAAGGAGGTGTTCGTGAAACCTGAGTTTGTATGTTTTGCTGTGATTCAGATACTTTATTCTTTGGAATGATAACATATTTTAAAGATACTCCATCTGATAAATCATCTATAGGTTCTTCTTCATGTTCTTGGATAGTTACTGTCAGTGTTGTTCTTTTTACATGTTGAGTTTTATTTAAAGTTTTCCAAGATCTCAATTGTATTTCTTGTACGGAAATGGGGTTTATGGTGTAAGCTGGGGAATTTTAAAAATCAACATTATGGAGTGGTAGAGGTGGTATGTTATTAGGATTTGGAATGGGTTGAGCGGGTAATATGGTGGGTCGAGGTGGATTATGAAACTGTTGAGGAATTTGTTGAATAGGTGGTAGAGAAGGTGGAGTAAATCTAGGCAATAACTGATGCATGTTTAGAGGGTATTGAGTAAATGAATTCTGGGGCATTGGTACTGCAGGTTGTTGTTGGTTATTTCCATAATTATGTTCTCTCCATCCCTGATACCAAGGTTGAGCAGGAACATTTTGCAGTGGCCAATTTGGCCAGTTCCATGGGTGTTGCTGCTGTTGTTGTTGTTGAGGAAAAAGTGGATAATAGCCAGAAGGTTGTGGGGATGGTTCTTGATACATATTCAGGTTCCTAGGTTTCCAAGGCCTCCTAGGTGTAGATTAAGTTCCTAGAGCTTCCCCTCCCTTGTATATAGCTTGCATTCCTGGAAAGGATGGACATTCTTCCGTTGCATGATTTTCAATACAAATTCCACATACAAAAATACTGTCCAAAGGACATTCCCGTAAAGGATGCATTTTTCTACATTTCGGGCATAATATGCTTAATAAAGGGTTTTCCTCTTCCTACTTTTTCTTAATCTTCAGAGTGTCTAACTGAGAACTAATTGTTCCTAAAATATATGTTTTGAAATTTTCCAAGAGGTTTCCCAGTTCCATTCTAGTAACTCCACCAGATGTGGATACTCTGGTGTTTCTGTTGGCAGGTTCTCTCACACTTTTTACCATTTCCCCCCTACTTCTCAATTAAGTTCTACATAGTTCACTGAGTGCTTCAAAGTTTTTCCGATAAATGTCTTCTAAATCCATTAAGTTGAGAGTGTCAATGTAGTCATCTAAAACCCCTTTTAAGAAAAGTGTTTTGATTGCTTCATCTTGGAGACCATTATATTTAGATTTTTGAAGAGTATATGTAAAACTTTCTAGGAAATCCTCAAGGCTCTCATCATCATGCTGTTGCATCTTAAAAATATCATTTCGAGAATCCTTGGGTCTACAATAGTCTTGGTACTTCTTTAAAAATGTTGCCTTCATATCTTCCCAAGATCTAATGCTATACTCCCCTAAACTAATGAACCAATGTAATGCAAAATCTTTTAGGGTAGTAGGAAACAACTTCATCTTATGTGCATCCTGGAGATAATTATAACTCCTGCATAGGATATCAAATTCGAAAAGAAAGACATCCGGATCTTCACTACTTCTCCCATAAAAGGTTGGTAGTGCTGAGGGTGGGATATTTTTCATATTGACATTTTGGACCAAATCCAAAATTGGAAACCCAAAAGTGGGTTCTGGTCTTGGCTCATTCTCTACTTGTTCTTCTTCTTCATGTTCAACATGAATTTCTTCCCTCTCTCTTCTATCCATTTCTCTTTCTCTTCTCTCCAATTCTCTCCCTCTTTCCCTTTCTGTCATGTTGAAAGGATTACCAAAAATTGTATATGCAATCCGATCTTTCTTTGAAGAAGGTGTGAAATCCCACCTCTCTGCTTTTGTTGTTGGATTCCTTTTGACAGAATAACTATCTCCTATTGGCCCTTTTGAGGATCCTACTACCTCTGATTCAACAGTTGTAGTTGTTACTTGCGAAACTATAGTATCAGGGTTCCCGAAAATAGCTTGCACTTTTT
>ML785284.1:53354-66682 GCA_009831015.1 Picea engelmannii | reverse complement strand
AACATTTAAAAATCTTCTATTTAATCTAAACACCAAGAAATAAATCGGATTTAAGAACTCATTAATCCTATGATAAATGTAATGATCATTTTTCTATAGTCTTCTACTTTAATCATACTCCAAATTAAGTCTATTGAATGGAACAACCTGTGTAAAAAGAGTCTACAAAAACTAATTCAACAACTAAAATCTGTCACATGCTAAAAGCTTTACAGGATAGAAACTAACATGAAATCATTCTAGAGTTTATCTTAATCCTAATTAAGCGAAATCTTAACAAACAGAGTCTACAAATCTGAATCCAAATCCTTTCTAAAAGATAAAATTGAAACAAAATAAAACAGAAAATCCACTTCAACTGTGATTGCTACGCTATGTCTAATCTTGCAAACTAAATTTGGTTTAAATTTCAAAGGATAACAATATTCTATCAGTGCATATACAGATCGGTTTCTTACAGTAATCTATGCTACTAATGACAATTCACTTCAACAATAGCCTATGTAAAGAAATCTTTAATGATCTATCCTAAATTCTTAATCAAACTAAATCATTACTTCTAAATTAATCTTTCTCCATTTCTGTTCTAAATCAAGATAAATCTTAATGAAATTGAAACTAATTGATGCTCTAATTCTACCCTACGGATGTCAGAAGCTTCCTCAAACCAAATCACAATTGAACTACCTTAAAAACATAGTAAATCTAAACTAAACTAAAAGACTTAAATCAGTAATTGGATTGTTCATCAAATCCTATGAATGACAAACAACTAATTACAATATTCAATGATCTACAAACTAACTAAACGACAACGATTTCAAGTTAGAAATTAACAAAATGATTTCAAATTAAAAACAAACTAACAATCAGATTCTAAAACGGGAAACGAACTAACTACACTATAGAGAAAGGGAAAGCGAATTGAACCTGTTGGCGAGCCCAACCAAAAGGTGCAATCGCTTTAAAATGAAACCAGAACTAAATCAAATCACTTCATGCGTAACTATATAATTCCTCATGCTCCATAATTTGAAAATTAACTCAATTCATTGACATAAAAGATAATATAATGCACAGTTCAGGAATTGTATTATCAACAATATCACATAACACGGTTTCTTCAACGATTCTTGACATAGAGAGTAAACAAGTTTATATAGATCCTCCCTACATCTACAATCGTGAATCCAGAAATACATCTACATAGTTACATTAATTGAGTGAATCTTAGATACGAAAATAACTCAAAGTTTGTTAAAATTAAGTTCACAGCTTCATGACACGAAGTGTCAAGAAGCGTGAACTATGAAATAGAGATAAACATAGTAAAAACCAGTTCTATAACTTCGCTTTGAGTCATCACATTCTATTCTATAATTCCACTTTGATCAATCATATGAATCGGAACTAGCATTCCAATATAGCAATATAGTGCAAATATTTGACATCTCCACTAAGTGCAAGCCAGTCCTTGGTACTGATAAGTCTTCTTTAAAGAAATAAGTACCTAACTCATGCAATGTTAGTATCAATATCAATTTAAAGTATTAAAATACATTAAAAATAACTTAAATCATATGAATACCTTGAATAGCTCCATTTAGGGAAAAATGATGTGAAATGTATCAAGGTAAGGTGAGAAAGGAATGATACTGGATATGGAATGGGGGTATATCTGGCATAACATAGGAAAAAATATGGTCAAAATCAGAGACTAACAGGTGGTTCCTGAGTCTGAGTCCACAGTACTCAACTAAGGTCATGTCCTGATGGAAGTCACAACCCAATGCTGCGTACTCCCTCCTATACTCTACAATGTCGTCAGCATGAGTGGGTGGCCTCTGTGCTATCAATGGCGGTGTTGCTAATGGGGGTGCCCTCTGGAAATTGGGAAACAAGGGTCTGGGAATCCTACTCGCAGAGGTGTATGTGCGAGAGGGTAACTGAGGTCTACTGCCTACTCCCGAGTTCCCCTGTGCTGCATGCGGGACTTGTGTATCTGGGGTGCCCACTCTAGCCAATCTATCAACCACCTGTGCCAAGGACTGAGACATGGTCCGTTGACTAGCTAACATATCTTTGATAACCTGCATGAAAGCTGCCTCTGGATCTACGGGGGCCTTGCCACTACCCTCTGGTCACTCATATTTGTCTCCTAGCATCCTCTTTGTCTCACACTCAGACTCACGCTCTGCCCTTCTCTCTGCTTCTCTATGTGCCTCCTCCTCTTCCTCTGAGCTAGGAGGAAAAGGGGGGAAATCAGGCTTATGCCTTCTTTCCTGATGCCTGTTGTAAGTGACATATTTGTCACCTACGTGTTCACGACCCTCTGGGTCTTCTGCTGCACTCATTGTCTTTGGTCACAGGGTGGCAAGACTAAAGCTCTGATACCACTGTAATGTTCCTGACTTGGCTAGTCTAGGAAATGCTACTAATGTGTGTAGGATCAATGGTTTACAACATATAAATGATCATACAAATAATAAATGCGACAAATGACTGCAAAGTTTGTATTATGATATCTCTGTGGATTACAAAAATGGCTGAATGGGGCTGAATAAACTAACAATACTCGACTAGATCAACAGACAAAGGATCTTAGATGAAATACAAATAAGCAACTAAAGATAATACTCAGAATATGGGAGCACTGCGGAATCAATGGATGCGCTGGGACTATGGCAGCTCTGACGATAACTGCTGGAAATCTGGAAAGTTCCACTGGGAGCTGTACTTTTCAGAATGGCCTAGACACTACCCCAAATGATGCGCCCTGCTCTAGTCCTCAGTACTGGCATTTGTCGGATCCCTCTGCTGATGAGTCTGGACTTCGGAAGGATACCCCTGGGGGAATGCGCCCCTCTTCTTCTGGAAAAATGCATCCTAGTGATTCCACTGTCAAAATTGGACGAGATATGTCTCAAAATGACCACCTTGGTCTACTCGAAAATGGGTCGAAAGGGTTTCCCTGAATCTGGTCTGATGCTCGCTCTGGAACCCCAAATGTGCCCACAAAAAGTGTTGCACGTCCAAGTCTGGAAAATGCGTCCTAGTTGATTCCTCTGTCGGAATATGATGAGGAACCAGGAAAAATATGTGCCTTTCCCTCCTCTCAAATGGGTCGGAGGGAAACCTCGAAATTCCCCCTGGATGGGGTAAGTCAACTAAAAACCCTCTCAAAAGATGTGCCCTCACTCTAGATGAATGCACCCTTGTTGCTGAACACTGTGTAACTGCTACTGAAGAATGATGGAAGACCTGAATGATCTTCCCAGTGACTAGGGTGTTTCTCTCAACACCGAAATCAACCAACTGGTGTCTTCCTCCTGGAATCCACTGAACTATCTCTCCTGAGATGTGCCTCTCTCCTCAATGACAAGTCATAATCTGCATAATGATGAATTAGGTCACTGATCCTTCMTTTATAGCTTTCCAAAACCCTAAATCATGCTAAAACCCTAATTCACTATTGGCTTCCAAAACCCTAAATCATGCTAAAACCCTAATTCACTATTGACTTCCAAAACCCTAAATCACTGTTGAAACCCTAATTCAATGTTGACTTCTATTTTTAGCTCATAATGACTTAAAAGCGCTTTTAACCCTTTTTAGCTCAATGTCACTTTCCAAGTATAGCACCTGTGACTGGAGTGACCTCTAGTAACCTTGTTTACCCCTCTTTGGCCCTGGCTATAGTCTAACGGGGCAGTTTAGACAATTAAGCCTCCTCTCTGGAGATCCTATTTGGAAAGGGACGTTACAACTTTGTTTGTGTATGCTTTAGCTAGGTGTCCTGTGCAGGTTTCCATGAAACACTGACAGGTTGTACATAATAACTAGCTACAATGGTCATGACTCTCACATCTCTTCTCTTCATGCTAGTCTCTTTCATACCCTTGCTAAATATTCTCTTGTGGCATAGAATATTCAAATTCAATAACCAATAGTTTCTATGTCTATTTATACATATCACCATTTATTTGCTTCATATAGTATCCAACTACCATAATTAGGTCCTTCCCTAGCCCTTCTTTTGTAATATGAATTGCACTTATTAATTAAAATAAATATTCAGTATGCATTCTTTTTCTTTTTTCCAAGACACCAACTTATGGGTTCCTTTATTCTTCATGGTTGAAATTAGAATCAAATTTGCAATAGAATTTAACAATTTTCATTCATGGCATTCAACTATACTGATATTGACATTGGAACAATACTATACGATTGATTATCCTCACTCATTTGTTATCTAATCCTTCCACTTGTTATTAAAAAAAACTTTTACTACCGTGTTTTTACACTTCTAAATGTGCCTCCTCACAACTACATAGGAATTTTCATGGAGCATTTGCATCCTCCCTTGCTTAATTTTCACATCTTTTATGCACCTTTATCATCCCAAACTCTTTTTTCAAAAGTAAAAATACTTTGGAAGTCTTCCACATTTGGCAGTCACATTGTTCACTCAAGATCAAAGGTTATATTCCTACAAATATCTTAAAAAACCAGATGCTCCTTTTTATAATTTAAACCTCCTATCATGTTCTCCTATGAATTACCTTTCCGATGGATATAACCATGCTCAATTATGAGCTTTGAGCTGGAAGTTATGGCTCTCTGAATTTGCCATTTCTGCCCAATTCGTTCAATTTTCTCAATGTTGCAATCAAGGTTAGAGAATGAACCAGGGAGAGAGATACCAAGTTCCAGTGCCATCACTTCTTCTCAATATCTGTTTAATGTGGAAGTGAAAGTGGACATCAAACCCTACCAAGGTGAGATTGATGTTATTAAGTTGAATCAATGGTTGCAACAGTTAGAAGTTTATTTTAGTGTCCATAATATTACAAAAGAGAAAAATATTTCATTTTCCTAACTGAAGTTAAGGGCCATTCCAAAACTTGGTGGGAAAGTCACATGGAGACACTTAGGTTAGAGGGTGAGCCCCTAGTAAATAATTGGGAGGTGTTTAAAACCCTCATTAAGTCCCAGTTGTACCCTATTGGGTATGAAGAGGATTGGTGGATCCATTGGAAATACTTCTAATAGAAGAAAGGGTAGAGTGTGCAAGAGTAAATGTAACATACCCGATACCCTCTGTACTCTATTGAGAATATGGGGTACTTCTTGAAACCACCAATTTCACTCCAAATTTGTAACTCTGATACCATTTTGAAATGTAACCACTTGCCTGATTAAGTTGTGATCAACATTATTACATATAATTTATAGATAATAAAACTCAACATTGGAAATATATGTCCCATAACAATTTTTCCATAGACTGTGAGCACATTCAACCATATCAGCACATAAACCATATTTTTTCTCATACATGGAACAATAGAAGCTGGTACATGGACAATTACAACAACATTCATATGTGTTTATAGCATCATGCTTATACAATTCTTTCACATACATATAATTGCATTCTCTTTAGGCTTATGGCTCCTTCTAGCACACCCATAAGGCCATTTACAACAAATTAACATGGATGGATATTAATTTACATAACAAAGGTAGATTTATTCCCTCTACATTACAATATATGGATGTATTAGCCTCAAATATGCATAGAAATCATTACTGGACATCCCAACATGCACTCCTGAGCCTAATGTTAATTCCAAACTGGTATGTCCTCAATTAACACATAATATTTTAACACAACAAAGCCACAAATATTAAATTCAACAATTAAACAAAACAACTAAATTAACTTATTTGATTTAATGGATGCACTTGGGGAAATAACTCAATGGGAGTGTTTTTCCTCTTATCCATAAGCACCATCTCAAGTAGGTGCCACCCTTGTGCTAGGAAATTAAACAACAAGGGTGAATTTACTTGCTATGGCTACGATTTTCCTCCATCAACCCAACAACTAACTATTACATCCAAGGAATTACCTTTCAATCCAATATTTCTACAACAATCCCACTCTCTAGCCTCTCTTTCACCTTTATCCATGCACAAAAAAATGAATGAGATCCCCTTCACTACTAAATAGTCCCTCAAGCTATCTCACTTCCATTAAGTGCTCTCACATAGGCTGGCCATGAAATCTGTAATGTTGGGAACTAGCAAATCTCAGTTGTAACAATTACACTTATACACAACTATCGTTTCTTCATACCTGCATGGAAATAAAAACTTATGCAATATGCTCTCCCTTGTCATAGTGAAATTTTAACATCAACGTACCAACCTACTTCCCCCTTGGTTCCGTCATGAGAGAGTGAATCAAATAGTAGAATTACCAATGGTTTTCCCCAACAACTTGCATGAGAAATACATGCCACCCCATAAGGCATGCATGAAAAAATGTATATAATCTTTGGAATAAATACACATGGTATTTAATAAATCAATATTTTATTGACCATCCCTATTTCCCCTCTTGTTGGTTCATTTCCCCCATGTTGCTCTTAAGGAGTTATAAACCCCCAAGTGCACATGTTTATTAGTTTATTAATTATACTTTAATTCAAATATGAAATGGGAGATTTACCACATACTTACAATACACTTACACAATATTCTCACACTCATAGGGGTATTATAGTACACCAATGAGTTTAGAAATATGGGCATTATGTTGGTTATATCTCCCAAGAGCTCATATTTACTCAAGTATTTGTGTGGTCTACCTAGTCATTTGCAAAGAAAAACAATGTTCTTTAAACTTAGGATAGTTTATGAGGCATGTGTACTGAAAGCACAATATCTAGAGAATATGGGTAAGAAAAAAGGACAACCGAGTGGTTCCAAGAAAAAATACCACCAAGATACTTCCGAGGGAAAGAAGAAGTGGAAAAGGAAAACAAAAGAAGACCACAATCACTACACATCAATGCAAGGATCCAAACAACCACTATAGCCATTGTAATATCAACAATTAGACCAAATATAAGTATTGGGAGCTACATCTAGAGATGAACGCAAAGAACCACAAGAAGGATGCCAAGAAGAAGAACATGTTAGCCATGGACTCAAGAAAATAGGTAAAGATCAACTCAGATGTAGATGAAAATATTGTTTTCACCATAGTGTAGAAGGAGGTGAATTTGAGTAGCCTCCATACCAAGGAAGAGAAGGAGATGACTAAGCTCTTCCATATTGAAATCTAGGACAAAAAGTCAAAGGTGGAAGCTTTATTCAATTCTAGTTCACGGGCCAATCTCATAGCAGAAGATCTGGTCAACAAACTTGGATTGGAATTTCATGACCATCCTAATGCATATCCATTAGGATGGGTAAATAAGGATGCAAAACTCAAGGTTACTAAACCGTGTAAGATCAATTTTTTTGTATGTGTAGACTATATTGATGAAGTGCAGGTAGATGTAGTACCACTTGATTTGTGTGGTGTAGTGTTTGGAGTCCCCTACATGTATATGAGGGATGCAATCTTCATGAGGAGAGAAAGCCAATACCGCCTGATCAAGGATGGGATATATTTCATCCTCAATGCACACAAAGGTAAATCTAATATCTCTCTAGTAAGTGCTAACCAAGCCAAGAAATTTATTATTTATAATAAGGAGTTTATATTGCTTTCCTTAAGAGAGAATAAGCCATGTGATGAATTGGAAAAATTAAAGGCATCTCTAGAAGAAAGTACTAAAGAGTAAAAATGTTAAATGGAGGATTTTTTGTGGGAATATAGAGAATTGTTTTATGATCCTGAAAGGTTACCACCTAAGAGGGAAGTAGAGCATGAGACACAATTTTTACGTGACTCCCCATTGCCAAATATTGGGTTATATATGTAGTCTATCTTGGAAGAAGATGAAACAAAGAAACAATTGTAGTAGCTATTGGAACATTGAGTAGTTCTACCAAGCACCTCACCTTGTGGGTCACCTATCCTCATATTACCCAAGAAGAATGGGACTTGGAGATGTGTATTGACTTTAAATATTTCAACAAAATCACCCTCAAGAATCAATACCCTATGCCTAGGATTGATGATTTGTTGGATCAATTGTAGCATGTCAATGTTAGGAAACAAACACCCAATTAGAATACAAATAGAAAGAGAAGTAATCCCATGCCTTGAGAATAGATAGAAGAATGAATGTGAATCCACTTCGAGGAGGAAACCTCCTTTTATAATATAACAAATGCACAAGATGATATGCTCACTAAAACCAAGTCTCCTTGGTATATATAAGAGACAAAGGGTACAATTACAATTAAAGGGTCTAACCAACCAATAAGGACAACATTAATATAAAAATAGAAATGTAATAACTCAATATATAGGGCTTAACATGCCTTTCCCCTTCAATCAATTGTTTCCCTCAACAATTGATTAGCTGTGTATGTTTTTACATGAAGAACTAATCTTCCCATGTCGCCTCTTCTGCTGTAGGTTCTTCCACTTGATGAAGTACTCAGTAATTACTTGATTTTTTAGTTGCTCGATCCTTATTTCAAGGATTATTTATGGTTATAATATGATTTCCCCTTCTTAATTAATCTATGGTAAAATATCTTGAACTGAGATCTTATCACTAATTACCTTCTTTAAGAAAGAAACACGGAAGATTATATGTACACATGAAGGTGGAGGCAACTCCAATTTGTAAGTAATACTTCCAATCCTCTACAACACCTTATAGGGACCATAGTACTTTGTCCTAATTTATTGTCCTTATTTTGTTTCTTGATGGACATCTGTTTGTTTGTATGGTTGTAGCTTCAGAAATACCCAGTCCCCCACATCAAATTCCCTTTCATTGCGATGTTGATATACTTGTTGTTTCATCCTATTTTGTGCCATAGACAAGTTTTCCTTCAATAGTTGGAGAACCTCTTGTTGGTGCTCTATGTGGTCCTCCACTACTTGAATCTTCACTTTCTCTCTCAAGGGTGATGTGATGGATGGAGAATGATATCCATAAATTTCCATAAATGGGGACATTTTTTTATGAAGTACAGAAGGACTTGTTGTACCACCATTCTGCAAAGGGAAACCAGTTGACCCATTATGTCTATTTATTATATGCAAAGCCAAAAATATACCCTTCACCATATTATTTTCCCCATTATATTGAGGATGGTAAAAGGAGCTATGAGCCAATTGAGTACCCAAACAAGAAAATAGTTCAACCTAAAAATTACCAATGAAAATTGGATCTATATAAATCATAATAACCTTGGGGATTCCATGTAGCTTCTAAACTATTTCCATGAATGTTGTAGCTATTGTACTTTCTTTAAAAGGACATTTATAAAGAGAGAGAAAATGGGCATACTTTGTGAGTCAATCCACCACTACCATGATGACATTCTTTCCTTCATACTTGGGTAGTCCCTCTTCCCAACATTGACTTGGTATGGCTAATGATTGTAGGAGACCCAGGATCTTGAGTTTCTCTCCCTTATTGTGTTGGCAAACCAAACATTCAGGCACAAAATTTTGAACATTAGTTTTAATACCTTCCCGAAAAAAATCCTTCTTGATCATGTGGTAAGTTTTCAAGAACCCTAAATATCCTCCTATATGAGAAGTGTGCAATTCCAAAAGGACCTTATGTTTGAGTTAGAAATTCTCACATAAATATAGGAAATCCTAATACCACACTGAATCAATTCTACAACACAAATTTATCCAAATCACTTGGTTCCTCTTGTAGTTGTTGAATTACCTTGCATACCTTATGATTGTTGGGTTGTTATATTCTTTGCGGTGAAATTTGAAGGTCGAAGTGATCGATCAAGAAAATTCGAAGTCGAAGTGATGGAAAACAAATCAAAGAGGTTATATGACAAGAGGTCATCAAAAGGTCATGTGACAACCGACTGAACTCTAAATGTTGACTGGTAGTCGACTGTAATAGAATCCTGAGATTCATAGGATTTGTAGTAAATGATCTACATGGATCTATAACCATTTTTGGGTGCCTTTCTTTAGGGTTTTTCCTACTGTAAATACTATAAATAAGACATGTTGTAACACTCTAAAAGCTAATATTTAGATCAATCTCTTAGAGGTTTTTGGTCATGTAGATGTAAGCCAAATTGGTTGCAGGGTTTTTCTTGTAGAATCAAGAGGGTATGATGTCTATTGTGTCTTAGGTGTAGAAAAAGGTTGGTCATGTAACCATTTATTCTAAACAATAAGACAAAAAGAGAGAAATATTCTCAAGGAATGTTGGTTTTCCTGTTTGGGTTTCTGGGGTAAAATCTCTGTGTACTGTGTGTTTGCTTTGTCATTTACTTTATTAATTAAATATGTCTTCCTCTCTTCTATTAGGTTTAGCGAGGAAGTATATTTCCTAACATGTGGTATCAGATCTTGGTTTGACAATCTTGGATTTGAGCTAAACCCTAGGTCTAGTAAGAGTTGTAAGTCAGAGGCCTTTAAAGTTGTGCTTAAAAAAATGGAAAGCAACTTTAGAATAGAGATCGAAAAATTGAATGGGTCGAATTTTGAGCTTTGGAAGCTTAAAATTGAAGATCTCCTTGTAGATAAAGAACAATGGGAAATAGTTTGTCCAGGTATCATTCTGATATGTATGTCGAGGGAAGAATGAGAGAAACTTGAAATAAGGGCAAGGAGTATGATTTGATTGTGTCCTTTAGATTCAATGTTGTTGAATGTCTCAGGTGAATACTTGACCAATAATTTGTGGGACAAGTTGGGGAGCTTGTACCAGTCAAAATCCCTAGTAAATAAGTTGTTCCTAAGACAAAAACTATATCTTCTTAGGACATTGAGTGATGGTGGTTTGGTAACTGAGCATTTGAATGCACTCAATACTATAATAAGTCAATTATCGTCTGTAGATATCAAAATCACTGAGGATGAGAAATGTATTATCCTATTATGTACTTTGCAAGACTCTTGGGATAGCTTAGTCATGGCTATAGGGAGTAATTCAAACATATTAGTGCTAGAAGACGTGGTTACATATCTACTATCATAATAAATGAGATGGAAGAATAAGGAATGATCGAACAAATATGATTTAATGGTGAGAGGTCAAGCGATTGACATAGATAAAGGAAATTTCTTCGATATAAATTCTAAGTCGAAGGGTAGATCTAAATCCCTAATTCAGTTGACAAGAAGATGTTGGAAATGTGGTAAATTTGGGCATTATAAAAAGGACTACAAGTCGAAGGCGATAGAAGTCAGTATGAGATCCTATGAGAAGAAGACAACTGAGAGAAAGACCACTCCAGATAAATGAAGCGATGTGTATCTCACATCGACTAGTACATGGTTGGATCAAGATGTTTGGTTGATCTACTCAGAAGCATCCTATCATATGACACCTCACAGAGAATAGTTTTGTGAATATAAGAGATATAAAGGAGGAGATGTGTTCTTGGGGGACAACTCGACAACCACAATTATTGGACAAGAAAGAGTAATACTAATACTGTAGGATGGGGTGAGTAGAACCCTTCCAAGTGTTCTACATATTCTAGGTTTGGCATGAAACCTTATATCTATCACAAGATGAATTATGGAGGAGTGCACACTCTATTTTAGAAGGATACGTGCAAAATGGTAAGGGGTGTGATGGTCTTATGAAAGGAGTTCGGATTGGAACCCTATACAAGTTCTTAGGGAATGTGCAACAACATCGTTGTTCCCAAAGTTGAATCGACTCATCTCGGGCTAAGTCGATTCAAACTGACTCAAAAAGTCTTCATCAAGTTGACCTGACCATGTTATGGCACAAGAGGATGGGACACTTTGGAGAAAAAGGACTTCAAGCTATGCATAACAAAGGTATGGTTGAAGGTTTTCCTGAATGTAATTTAGAATTCGGTTTTTGTGAACATTTCATATATGGAAAACAAAATCGGGTGAGGTTTCCATCTTGAGTGATAAGGGAAAAATAGATTCTATAATTGTTTCATAGTGATGTGTGTGGGCCTGTAACAGTCCCTTCATTTGGTATATCCCTGCATTATGTCTCCTTCATTGATGATTTTTACAGAAATATGTGGATATATTTCCCAAGGAAGAAATCAAAGGTTTTCGAGAAATTCAAAGAGTTTAAATCTCTTATGGAAAACCATATAGATAAGAAGATCAAGGTGTTGAGAACTGACAATGGCGGTGAATTCTATGGAAATTATTTTGAGTAGTTTTACAAGTAGTGTGACATAGCATGCCAAAATACCATACCGTATACCCCAAAACAAAATGGAGTTTCCAAAATAATGAACAAAATAGTTATGGACAAGGCAAGGAGCATGCTTAGTGGTGTTGGGATTGCACAAGAATTTTGGGAAAAAGCAATTGACACTGCAAAATATTTGGTGAATATGTCTCTTTTATTGGTGCTAGTTAACTTGGCTCCAGACAAGGTATGGTTTGGTAAGAAGCCTTCAATTTCACATCTTAGAGTATTTGGTTGTGATGCATTTGTGCATGCTCCCAAGGAAAAGAGGATCAAGTTGGATAAGAAGGAAGTCAAGTGTATTTTCATTGGATACAAAGAAGGAATGAAAGGATATAAGCTCTGTGATCTTGCATGTTAGAAAAAACAGGACCGCGGAGCAATAAAATAAAACAAATGCAGAAACAAAACACAGAAGACACACAATACAAGAGAGACACAGATTTACGTGGTTCACCCAGTGTGGGCTACATCCACCAGAGAAATTGCCAGGTCCTTCCTTTATTATTATCCAGCAAATGAAGGGATACAACCTACAACAAAACCTGTTGTAACTTCCTCTTCTTTCTCTCACAGTCTCCTCTCCCAGAATACAATATTCACCATTCTACATAGCCACAATACATTTCCCTCATAAAAGAGGGTTTCCTTCTAGGGAAAAAAACCCTAACATAATCTCTACCGTTAGATCTGCGACCTTATCATGAACGGTCCATATTTACAATGAAATTACAATATACTTTTACAAGGAAAATTTTGCTTTGGGGGCTTTGCCCCCGAACCCCCGCTGGGGGCCCGCTTGCCTCCCCGGATAGGCCCCCCGAACCCCGCAGAGGGGGTACCCCCCCTCTGCACTCCCCCGCGTGGAAGAGTGTACATACTTCTGGGGTGTAAATACTTCATGGGGTATCAACACGGCTGAAAGCAAGGACCTCTGAATCAGGAAGATAATCAGGCTCCACAACTAACAATCTCCCACTTGGAGACTGATATCAACAACTCCATCGCTGCTGTATATGCTGGACTCTGAACCTTCTTGGACCTGGCAAATTTCTCATCTTCATCTTCAATCTTGAAGACCAACTGAAACTGAGCAAGAACTCAGTTTCTCCCTAGTTACTCCCTTTGTTAACATGTCTGCAGGATTCTGGCTAGTGTGTATCTTTTCCA
>ML785284.1:37691-49599 GCA_009831015.1 Picea engelmannii | reverse complement strand
GTTTCCTTCTAGGGAAAAAAACCCTAACATAATCTCTACCGTTAGATCTGCGACCTTATAATGAACGGTCCAGATTTACAATGAAATTACAATATACTTTTACAAGGTAAATTTTGCTTCGGGGGCTTCGCCCCCAAACCCCCCAGCTGGGGGGATAGGCCCCCCGGACCCCGCAGAGGGGGTACCCCCCCTCTGCACTCCCCCGCATGGAAGAGTGTACATACTTCTGGGGTGTAAATACTTCATGGGGTATCAACACGGCTGAAAGCAAGGACCTATGAATCAGGAAGATAATCAGGCTCCACAACTAACATTGCATAAAGGAGAAAAATGTATAGTTAAGATGTGGTATTTAGAGAAGCTAGAAGGAAGTCTGAGTTTAAAGTGGTTCAAATAGAGAAAAATCCAAAGAAGGTTAGGTTTGAACTGAGGAACGAAGAAGATGATTTAGATGAGTTTATTGAATCAGATGAAGAGGTGGAATGACCGACCTCAGTTGTAAGGAGGTTTGAATGAGTAATAAAACCAGTGTAAAGGTACATTCCACCCAATTTCCATTTTTCATTTGTGTTAAATGCCACTAACGAAGAGCCCAAGTTGTTCAGGGAGAAAGTCAACTCGATAGAGGGTAAACTCTAGAAGGACGCCATGGTTGAAGAGATGGAATCCTTTCACAAGAATGAGACATGGGATTTGGTTTAATTATCTAGTGGAAGAAATCACATTGGGAGTAAGTGGATATTCAAGAAAAGATGAATGTAGCAGGTCAAGTAGAGATATTCAAAGCTCGACTAGTAGCGAAAGGATATTCCCAAGTCGAAGGAGTCAACTTCAGTGAGACTTTTTCCCCTGTTACAAAATTAACTTCCATTAGAGTACTAATGTCTCTGGCTGCAACATTTGATCTCTAAGTAGAGAAAACAGATGTAAATCCAATGTTCCTACATGGGGACCTAGAAGAATAAATATACATGAAACAACTGAAGTATTTGCAGTAAAGGGAAAGAAAGAACTAGCGTGCAAATTGAATATATCCCTTTATAATTTAAATCAAACACCAAGGATGTGGTATCACAAGTTTGACACACACATCCTTAGTTTTGGATTTGTGAGAAGCATAGCTAATCATTGTGTATATTCCAAGGAAGAAGGTGGGAATTCCATATATGTAGCATTGTATGTCAATGACATGTTGTTGATAAGGAACAACATGGATGCAATAAACTAGGTGAAGAAGTAGTTATCCTCCAAGTTTGACATGAAGGATCTCAGTGCATCAAACTTCATTTTGGGAATGGAGATTAAGAGATATTAGGTAGTTAGAAATATCTGTTTGAATAAGAAAAATCATATTGAAACAATTTTGAAGTGTTTCAATATGTAGGATTGCAAACATGTAAAGGTGTCAATTCCTGTGGGAGCAAGGTTAACTATTGAACATTGTCCAAAGACACATGAAGAAATAGAGGATATGGAATGTGTTATCTATGCAAGTGATGGTGGTAGTATGATGTATACAATGGTATTCACTCGACCTAACATTTCTCATGTAGTGGGAGTGTTGAGAAGATACACATCGACACCTGAAAAAGAGCACTAGACAGTTGTCAAGAGAGTACTCAAGTATTTGTGTGGAAAAACATATTATGTTGTTTGATACCAAGGGAAACCTAGAGTGGACAGTGAAGTAGACATACATGGCTTTTCCAATGATAATAGGGTTGGAGATATGGATTGACCTAGGTCGACCAATGGATACATGTTCAAGATGTTTGGTGGAGAAATCAACCGGATGAGTAAGTGACATATGATCGTAGCCTTGTCAAAAGTAGAAGTTGAATACATGGTTTCCACTCATTGAATAAAAGAAGCAGTATGGCTACAACGACTATGTTCATGGATATGTTTTGAGAAAATAGCTACAAAGATAAATTGTGACAATCAAAGCACAATAATTCTGGAAAAAAACCCAGATTATCATTCCAAGACTAAGCATATTGATGTACAATACCATTTTGTAAGAGACATGGTGGAAAGAAACAAGGTGTTGTTAGAGAAAGTAGACACTTTGGAAAATATAGTAGACTCTTTAACCAATTCTGTGAGTGTTGTGAAGTTTTCTTGGTGCAGAGAGGCAATGGGCATTGCTTCCCCAGGTTTGTGAACAAAATTTCATGTTCTCATGTTTTATCAAAGAAGACAACAAGTGGGAGAACGTTGGTTTGTTATATTATTTGTGGTGAAATTCGAAGGTCGAAGTGATCAACAAAAATTCAAAGAGGTCAGTCGACAAGAGGTTGTGTGGAAACTAACTTAAGTTTGAATGGAGGTCAACTGGTAGTCGAATGGTAATCTGATTGGTAGTCGACTGTAACAAAATCATGAGATTCACGAGATTTGTAGCCAATGATCTACATTAATATGTAATCATTTTTGGGCACATTTATTTAGGGTTTTTCCTATTGTAAACCCTATAAATAAGGGGTTTTGTAACACTATAAAAGCTAATCTTTAGATCAATATTCTAGAGGTTGTTGGTCATGTAGATGTAAGCCAAATTGGCTACAAGGTTTTTATTGTGCAAGCAAGAGGGTATGATGTCTATTGTGTCTTAGGTGTAGACCAAGATTATTCATGTAACCCTTTATTCTAAATTAATAAGACAATAAGAGAGTAATACACTCAAGGAATGTTGGTTCTCCCATTTGGATTTCCAAGGTAAAATATCTATATATTGTGTGTTTTCTTTGTCATTTAATTTCTTGATTAAATCTGTATTCCTCTCTTCTATTAGGTTTAGAGTTGATGTATATTTTCTAACAATGATCTTGTTTCCATTCTATCTCTGCTTCTTCCACCTAATCAAATTGTGGAATGGAAATATCACATAGTAATCCCTCCATGTCTTGTTCTTTCCCTGGAAGTGCATCTACCACCACATTTCATTTTCATTTTTTGTAGATAATTTCAAAGTCAAAACCTATCATATTTGTAACCCATTTGTGTTTCTCTTCTGAATATAATCTTTGTTCCAAGAAGTACCTCAAACTATCATGATCTATTTTTACCTTGAAGTGTCTCCTTATTAAGTAAGGGAAACATTTCTTAATTGCATTAATATGGGTCATACTTCCATTTGATAAATAGGTTTGAGTAAGTTCTTTCCTTTAAGCTAGTTTCTTCAAAGGAAATGGGCCTTCCTTATTTCATTAAATTTGCACCAATGCCATGCCTTAAGGTATCACACTCCACAATAAAGGTTTTTGTGAAGTCGGGCATGGCCACGACAAGAGTTTTACAGATAGCCTCCATAATTGTTTCAAAATAATTAGTTGCTTCTTGAGCCTAAGAAAATGATTCATTTTTTAATAAATCTATTAGAGGTGCTACTATTTTACTATAATTCTTGAAAACTTGTGGTAATAGCCCAATCAATCGTAAGAATCCTCTAAAATTCTTCAATGTTTTAGGAATTGGCCATTCCATCATAGAATTAATTTTGTTAGGGTCCACTTTGAAACCTTTGTGAGATACAATATGACCTAAATATTCCACTTCCTTAACCCCAAAGGCACACTTGTAAGGCTTCACATAAAGGGATCTCTTCAATTTGCACACCAACTCTTTCTTTCCCTTTACTACAAATCCTTCATGTTGTTTCATGTATATTTATTCTTCCAGGTCCTCATGTTGGAATGTTGTCTTCACATACATTTTCCCTATTTCAAGAGAAAATGTTGCATCCAGATACATTAGTACTCTAATGGAAGTTAATTTTGCAACATGGGAAAAATTCTCATCGAAGTTGATTCCCTCGACTTGTGAATACCCTTTCGCTATGAGTCAAGCTTTGTACTTCTCGACTTGTCCTTCTACGTTCAATTGTTTCTTGAACACCCACTTGATATTGATGGGTTTCCTTCCATTAGGTAGTTTGACCAAATCCCATGTCTCATTCTTGTGCTAGAATTCCATTTCTTCGACCATGGTGTCCTTCCAGAGTTTACTCTCTTTCGAGTCAACTGCCTCCATGACCAACTTGGGATCCTCATCATTGGAAGATAGCACAAATGTAAATTGCAAATCAGGTGGACTATACATTTTATCTAGTATATGTACTCATTCAGACGTCCTTACAATCAGATTTGGTTGTTCCACCTCTTCATATGATTCAGTTGAATCATCTGAATCTCGTTCTTTGTTCCTAAGTTCAAACACTAGATTCTTTGGTTCTTTATCCATTTGAACCTCTTCATACTTGGAAGTTCTTCTGACTTCCCCGAAGATCACATCTCAACTATAGATTGTTTTCCTCAACACCGGATCACATAGTTTATATATTTTCATTCTATCTTTATAGCCAATGAAAATACACTTGACTTCCTTATTGTGCAACTTGTTCCTCTTCTCCTTGGGAACATGCACAAATGCATCACAATCAAAGAATTTGAGATGTGAAAGAAAAGGCTTCTTACTAAAACATACCTCATGTGGAGTCAAGTCGACTAGCGTTGATGGAGGAGACCTATTTACCAAATATTTTGAAGCATTGACTATCTCTGCCTAGAATTCTTATGCAATCCTGACACCACCACACATGTTTCTTGCCTTATCCATCAAAATTATATTCATTCTTTCATCAACTACATTTTGTTGTGGGGTATATGGTGTGGAATTTGGTGTGTTATGCCAAACTTCTTGCATAATTTCTCAAAATCCTTTCCATATAACTCACTTCCATTGTTGATTCTTAGGACCTTGATCTTCTTGTCTGTTTGGTTTTCCAAAAGAGATTTAAACTCTTTGAATTTCTCGAAAACCTTTGATATCTTCATTAGGAAATAATCCATGTCTTCCTGGAAAAATCATCTATGAAGAAAAAATAATACAAAGATCGTCCTGGTGAAGGGACCGATACAGGCCCAAACATGTCACTATGAATCAATTCCAAATTCCCTTTTCCCCTTGTAGCTCCAAATGGGAATCTAACTTGATTTTGTTTTCCATATATGCAATGTTCACATAAATAGACTTCCAAAATACAATCAAGAAAACATTTGACCATACCTTCGTTGTGCATAGCTTGAAGTCCTTTTTCGCTAATATGTCTCATCCTATGGTGCCATAACATGGTCAGGTCAACTTTACTAAGAAAATTTGATTCGATTTGTATCGAATCAACCTGAGTTGAGTTGATGTTAGGAACAACAATGTTATTGCATCCAGTCAAGTCAACATCCCCGAACAATTTTTATAGGGTTCAAATTTGAATTCCTTTCATTAAGACCATCACTCCCCTGATCATTTTGCATGTATCATTATGAAAGAAAGTGTGCATTCCTACATCACTCATTTTGCTGACATATATCATATTTCTTTCCAAACTCAAAAATATGTAGCACACCTATAAGGTTCTTTCTCCTATCTTGCAACATCAATTAGACTCTTCCTCGTCTAACAATTTTGGTTGTCGATTCATCACCCAAGAATATATCTCCTCCATATCTCTCATAATCACAAAACCATTCTCTATGAGGCTTCATATGAAAGGATGCACCTAAGTCGATCAACCAAACATCATGATCTGTGGTCGATGCCAAGTACACATCATCTCCTTTATCTAGATTAGTCTTTCTCCCAATCAACTACTTTTCATCGGATCCTGGACTGATCTCAGTCACTTTCAACTTGTAGTCTCTCTTCGAATTAGACTTTCTACCAGAGAATTTTCTTTTATCTCTATTGACCAGTCAACCTCTCACCATCAAGAAATCCTTGGTTGATCCTTCCATGCTCTTCTATCTCATTTATTTTGAAAATATATATGCAGCCAAGTCTCCAAGAATTAATGTGGTCTAATTACTCCTTATAGCCATGACTAATTTATCCCAAGAGTTTGGAAAATAACACAGTAGGATAATACATTTATCCTCATTGGTGATTTTAATATCCATAGACAATACCTAACTTATTACAATATTGAATGCATTCATGTGTTATGTTACTAAGCTCCCATCACTCATCCTCAAAATATGCAACTTCTTCGAAGGAATAACTTTTTTTCCAGTGATTTTGACTAGTACAAGCTTCTCAACTTGATTTTTTCCCATTCTTCCTTCGACATACCTATCAGAATTGTTCTGGGACTCATGGATACCCATTGTTCTCTATCTACAATGAGATGGTCCATCTTAAGCTTCCAAAGCTAAAAATTCTAGCCATTGGATTTTTCAATCTATATCCTCGAGTTGCTTGCCATTCTTCCGACCACAAACTAAAGATCTCTTACTTACAACTCCCACTGGACCTAGTTTTAGATCATATCCAAGATCTAATTAACCTTTCTCTGATACGACTTGTACAGAGAAACATAATGAGCTCTGATACCACACGTAGAGAAAAATAACACTCACACTAAACCAACTAGGAAAGAGAAGACAAATTTAAGAAAAACAATTAATGAAAAACACACAGTACACAAAGATTTTACCTTGGAAACCTTTAACTATGAAAACCAACATTCCTTGAGGGTCTTACTCTCTTATTTTCTTATGCATTCATAGAATAAAGAGTTACATGACTAACCTTGGTCTACACCTAAGACATAATCATCATCCTTCTCTCTTTATTTACACAAGAACAACCTTGCAACCAATTTGGCTTGCATCTACATGACCAAGCTACTTCTAGAAACATCAACTTATTATAATTCCACCACTCCATATTTATAGGCTTCATTTCTTGCAAAACCCTAAATCATGGTGCCCCAAAATGGTTACAGATCCATGCAGATGATTGGATGCAATCTCGTGAATCTCGAGTTTTGTTATAGTCAAATACCAATCAACTACTCAGTCAACCTCCAGTCGATCTCCAATTGGTTGTCACTCGACCTATTATCAGTTGACCATTTGAATTCTCAGTCGACCACTTTGAAATTCAAATTTTTGGTTGATCACTTTAACCTTTGACTTAACCATCGAATCAACTTGAATCGTCAATTGATTCATCACCTAGTTGATCCACCTCAACTAGCCAGTTGGTTGATTAGTCTTTCATTGCAAAGAATATAACATTCCAACATAACCATACAATAAATATCATTCTTTATGCATATGGGTATCTGTAAGGCCTAATGTTAGGTGGTACACTTCCCAATTGCAAATGAATATCATGGTCATGATCTCAAATAGGTGGAACACCCTTAGGCATCTCTCCAAATACCTTGGAATGATTGTTGATAACTTTTTGGAGATCCATAGGAGCAGAGGGTCTATATGTTTGAACATCTAATGAGCATAATTATGCAATTACACCATGGTGTACCTTGTTTAGAAATTTTGTCACAATGTTAGAGCTTATCACTTTAGAGGGCCTCCCTTGGATACCTATGAGTTCAATTTCCTTATCTTTCGAGGAAATCCTCATGAAAAGTTCTTGAAAATTAAAATCCCCTATTCCCAATTATTGTAACCATTGGACCCCTAATACAACATCAACACCACCCATTTGGATTGAAATCATCATAATATACAATAAATATTCCACCATAGTGAGCTTAATCCTATGGCACTTCTCTCAAAATTTATGGTGCCTCCTTATACAATCATTACTTGAAACTTTGGTGCTAGATATATAAATCAATTGAGAAGATTGGGTAATTTTCAATTAATGAAGTTATGGCTACTACCAGAATAAATCAACATTGATACCTTTTTCTTTTTGATATATCCTTATATCTTGAGAGTTTGAAGACTACTAATGTCAACCAATGCATGACAAGATATTGTTGGAGTAGTCTCGTCCAATTTTAGACCTTGTGATGGTTTTAGTTCTTGATATTCTTCCTCTTTGCAATCTATGTAGAACAATTTACTCTCACCACATTTATGCCCCTTACTATACTTGTTGTCATAATTGAAACATAGTCCCTTTGTTATTCTTTTATCTATTTCTGAGGTGTCAACCTTGTAGGTCGAGTCAAGTTAGGAGAAGGAACATGGTTCTCTCTATATTTGTCAGTGGCCACTCTTCTAGTAGCTATATTTTCACTTTCCACTTTCCTTTCCACACTAAAAGCATGCTCTCAGGATTTAGGTTTGAATATATGCACCTCACGTTGAATGCTCTCCTTTAAAGTGCCCATAAAGAGATCTATAAAATTATCCTCTAGAATTTTCTTTACCTTGAGACTCATATTTTGGAATTGTTGAATGTGATTTGTAATTGGACCTCTTTGCGAAATATTTATCAATTTAGTAAATAATGTGTTGTTCTTATTATCCCCACAATGTGCTATCAATTCATCCATAAAAATGGACCAAGAGATAATATAATGTTTTTTTCATTCACAAAGTCATTGGTACCAAAGAAATTGATTAGGTTATAAATACAAGGATGCAAGAGTTACCCTTTGTAAAGTTGGCACTCAGTGTAGATGAAAGAATCGATCTATCTATAATATCCATGTGATATGATCTTTACCATCAATTTTCATCATATCAATATTGGAAATTAAGTAGTTCCTTGGTGTTAAGTTGAACCCTCATTAATATGTATCTTGCAGTGATGAATAATCATGATTTTGGGACTCAATATTCACGTTTCCCA
This sequence comes from Picea engelmannii, assembly GCA_009831015.1. Classification (NCBI taxonomy): domain Eukaryota; kingdom Viridiplantae; phylum Streptophyta; class Pinopsida; order Pinales; family Pinaceae; genus Picea; species Picea engelmannii. Next base: position 40,989 of record ML785284.1, on the reverse strand, counting down.
CATTTGTTAAAATCTTCCCCATATGTGATTGAAGTTCAACAATTTTGTTCTCCCTATTTTTATAATTTCCTTGCATCGTAATATCACCTTTAAGGAACCTCTCATCTAGGGTATGTAAGAGCATGGATTCCATAGAATTTTGTAAGTGTTCCATATTTTTATCCATTTACATTTTAAATAATTCTTGTAGATGCGCCAAATCAACATTTTTCAACATAGTATCACCCATTTCACTAAATTGGTTCCTCAATAGGGAAACTTGGTACCCTAAGTATTCACTCTCAGACATCATGTATGGGTGCTCTAAAGGTTTATAATGAGTAGAACATTTTACAAAACCCTTTTCCTTGTGAGAAAATAATAATACTCCTCTTGTTTCTCTTTATCACAATTTTTGAATCACCAAAAACAGATCTTCCAATTAAAAGTTATGTTAATTTCAAGTTAACATACCTTTAAAAACCCTGGTTTGTAGATTGTGTCAATGACCAAACTTTCTCCTAAAGTATATATGAAATTTTGGCCCCTATAAGTCTAAAATTTTGATTTTTAGTAGCCTAATATGTATTCTTTATAATGCCATAGGTTTGATCAAATTCCAATGTGTCAAGAGAAAGTTATGGTAACTTTCCCAAAACTTGTTATTTTTGTCCTTTTCAAGAGAGCGAACTTGTGCAACCTACCATGTGTCCAATTTTCCAAATATACTAATGAAATTTGGACTTGAAATACTATGATTTGTATTATTTCCAATGGAACTAGTTGCACTCAATTTAGACTTTTCTAGCTTCATATATGACAATTTTACCAAGTACACTTGTTTGAGACTAGTTTTAGGACTAGTCAAAAACCTTGATTTTCATGGCTTGTGTTTTCGAAAGTATAGTGAACCAGAACCTAAAATTTTTATCACAAATTCTTCACTATGTATCTTCAGTCTCCTAAAACTTTATATATTTGAAACATCATAGAAAATAAAAATATAGAAACAATACCAAGATGACTCATTTGAGACTAATTTTATAACTTGTCAAAAGCCATAACTTCCACAAAATATATATCCAAAATTATAGAAAACAAAAACCATAGATACTTCACTATGTATCCTCTAGGTCCTAAAAATTTCATGGTATAAAATTATTCATAATTTGTTTTATAGAAAACATACCAGTATGTCTCATTTGAAGGAGCCAAACCCAGGGATTTTATGCTTTGATGCCAATTCTTAGTCAACAAGCACCCAAATAGCATAAAAATATAAACAAAAGTAACTCCGTGCCTTGAGAATTAGATATAATAATGAATGAGATGCACCATTGAGGGGAAAACCCTTTTTTTACAATATACCTCATGCACAAGATGAGATCCTCACTAAAACTAGGTCTCGTTGGTATATATAGGAGACAATGGGTACAAGTACAATTAAAAGGTCTATCCGACCAATAAGGAAAATACTAATATGACAATAGAAATGTAATAACTCAATATCTATAGCTTACCAACTAGGTAATTCACCAAGTTGGATCTCAAATCAAGATACCACTAGGTATGAGTTAAAGAAGAATACACATGGAAGATTACCTTCAAAAGGAGGCAAGATCTATATGAATGGTTGGTAATGCTTTTTGGTTTATGTAATGCACTAACTACATCTATGCATTTGATGAATGATGTATTGCCTCCCTTTCTAGATTTTTTTGTGAAAGTGTACTTATATGATATATTGGTTTATAATTATACCAAGGAAGAGCATATCTCACATCTCATGCAAGTATTAGAGACTCTGGAAAATAATCAATTGTTGACTAACCTTAAGAAATGTGAGTTTTTTCATAAATAATTGGTGTATTTTGGATATGTGAGTGGTGGAGAGGAACTCAAGATAGATCCCACTAAGATGCAAGCCATACTCAAGTGGCCAGTTCCTACTAATGTCATTGACGTTAGGAGTTTTTTCAAGGAAACACAATACCTATGGAAGTTTATAACATCCTTTTCAACTATAGTTATGCCACTTCATGCCATAACATCTAGTGGTAAGAGTTTTCAGAGGGTGAAGAATCAACATAAATATTTTGATGAGATGAAACATAAGATCAATCAAGCACTAGATCTTGCATTTCCTAATTCACATAAACCTTTTGAAGTGGATACGAGTGCAAGTTGATATTTTAAGGGAGCAGTATTGATGTAGGGAGGTAAGTTGCACTATCAAATTTGGGTAATTTTGTAACGGTTATTTCGATGCTCTTGCAACGTTATGTCATGGATATTGCGACGAATCTTGAGTCTCTCAAACGTCGTATCATAGAACGTGGCAATTTCGATGAACTTGAATTAATGTCACAAGCGCGACAACCATAGGGAACTTCTCACAATTGTGACAAAAAAAAGAAATTTCGTTGCCAATACGACAATATAGGCAAACTAAGTGAAACCAACTGTTCGTCGCAATTGCGATGATAATTTTTCGTGGTATATATAGAAAATTCGTTGCAGGATTTTTTATTGTCGTTGAAATTGCGACAACAAATTTTCTTGGTTTATATAGCAAATTCATCGCAGGATTATTATTGTCGTTGCAATTGCGACGACAACTTTTCTTGATTTATATAACAAATTTGTTGCAGGAATTTTCATTGTCGTCGAAATTGCGACGACAACTTTTCTTATTTTATATAGCAAATTCATCGTAGGATTATTATTGTCGTCTCAATTGCGACGATAACTTTTCTTGATTTATATAGCAAATTTGTCGCAGGAATTTTTATTGTCGTCGAAATTGTGACGAAAATTATTTATTTAAAAAAAAAAAATTAAAAATTTATTTTTGGGCTAATTGTATGCTCTCAATATTGAAGATATATATTCTCTTTCTGTATATCTATGTGCATAAGTGTATTTAGTACTATCATAATGTTTTACAAGACAATTCATGAATGCTACATTAACATGCATTTTCTATAAGATCCTAAAATATTCTTGCTCAAGTACCAAAGGGAAATAAATATACAATTCATGAATGCTACATTAACATGCATTTTCTATAAGATCCTAAAATATTCATCCTCCAGTACCAAAGGGAATTAAGTACCAAAGGGAAATAAATGTAATGAATGTTCAATAAACTACTTCTCTCGATAAAGAACTATGATAATCCTCCAAATAAACCATATTTCCATATGCATTCAATATGTTGATTAAGTTAATTCCATAAAATTGGTAGCAAGTAGCATTAACATGGAGCTTTCCTATTTCTCATTGCATTGAATACACTTTAGGGCATTAACTTGGTGGT
>ML785283.1:324259-370496 GCA_009831015.1 Picea engelmannii | reverse complement strand
CTACTTTCCACAGCACGCGAACCCTTCGGAAACCCCTGTTAGCTGCGGAAAGTGAATACTTTCCACAGCGCACCCTTTGATATGAAAACGCACTTTAGCTGCGGAAAGCAAAACCACGTGCCACATCATTTAAAAAATTTCTTTGTGCAAAAGCAAGTATTCTCCGTATCGTGCCACGTGCGAACTGTCTGTTGAGATTTTTGCGCCTCGTTACTTTCCACAGCACCTTGGACTGATGAAACAACGTTGTTAGTTGTTGAAAGCTATCGCTTTCCACAGCACACAATAGGCCTTTTTACATAATGTTAGCTGTTGAAAGTAAACAGTCACATTTTCGAAATAGAAGACTTTATTTTCAATTATTTCCTAAGACACACCAAAAAACCAAAATTTTTCCGAACTGAAAAAAATCAAAAATGACTTGAAGCTACTACTGAAAGCTATGATATCCACCCAAAACTCGGCCGAAAGGACGGTTTCGTTTTGGGATTTAACAGGCTGAAAAGGATGATACATGAAAAAAAATTCAATTGTGCATTCCCCACCAAGCATGGGATGTAAAGGCATGCACATGAACAAGTTGCAAATTCAATCAATGCAACAACATGTGGTATTGAAAGAGCAATATTGGCATATACAAAAATGAAAAAAACATAGTACAACACCAAAAAATGGATAGAAAATAAAAAGTATATGTTCATGTAGTGAGAATATCAATGTAAAAAGGAAACAATCACAACGACTCTATGTGAAACAAATCCAAGACACACCTAGGAATGTATGTCCAATTTCTAAATATTTGCATTTTTCAAAAAACATTAAATGATTCAATGAATAATTGAAGAAAAAATATTTGAGCTCAACAGAGTGTGACAAAACATTATCCTCTAACAAGATATGTATTAGTTTCAAAATATCACTTGAAAATGGGAAATTGTCACAGTTTTTGACACCCTATGAGAAAAGATGCAACATGCCATTACCAGTTGCAAGTACACTCTCAGAACTTGAAAAGAGACTTGTATAACTCAAAATGACATTTACAAAAATTATACAATGGGGCTACAAAATATCAAATATGGGCTTGACAGGGTCCATCATCAACGTTCCTATTCATATGGATATTGTCCAAAAAGCATTTCCACAATCCATGGATGAAACAATTACAATTGCAATTGCATTGAAAAGATGGATGCAATATAAAAATGCATATCATATCAGAAGAGTACATGTAAACATTTTCATGAGAGAATTGAAAGAATTATGTTCCAGATCTCTATACAAGGATGAAAACATCACTATAAACAAATAATAGACTAATGTTCTCCAACAAGATAGTAAAAAATGCATCGAAAACAAAAATTTTGATTGTAAAAGGGATGTGGAGACAGAATAAGATAGTGAGATACATAGTGAAATGTTGGCACATGGATTCATAGAGTCAAAATGCATCCATGATTTGTAGGACAAGATCATAGAAGTCAAACCTGTTGAAGGAAAACGTCCACTTGGAATGTTCATGGACAAATGCATAGAAGAGATGAACTTTTTGATCCTATTCTATGGGAATCCATGTGATGATTACATAATAAAAAGATTTAGTAACCAAAAAATAGTGAAATGGGAATTTCTACATGCTAGCGGAGATTTCTCATATCACACAAAAAAAAAATTCTTCAAAATTGTGCGAACAATAATCGACAAAGAGATTTCCTGTGTGTGGATATGAATAAGAAAGGGATAACTACACAGAAGAAAGTTACTAGAAAAATATGTTGAGTACAAACAAAATTTGGAAAAGAACTTAAATCTGATATTGGATACATATATTTCAAAAATATTCACATTTCTCCTTATTACTTGCAACATATTAATAAAAATATATTTTCAATGATACAAAATCTAGGGCCTCTAACCTTTTTCATCACATTCATAAGTGCATAGCATCAGTGGTAGGAATTTTTCTATGCATTGATTGGTCTGTATAGGAACACAGAAAATGGAAAGCATTGTGAAATATTGGAAGACAAGGACATTGATTACCTAATAACAAAGGACCTAGTCACTCGTATTCATTACTATAGACATAGAATCAATGCTTTGAAGCAATTGATATGTCATAAAAAAATATTTTTCGGAAAAGTATTGAATTGTTACTTTATGATAGAGTTCTGGAATAGACTAGGAAGCGAGCATGAACATGGTCTATTGTAGATGGATAGAAGATGCACCAACATATGGAAATGATATTTATTCAAAAATTGTGAAGTTTTTGGATAAGTACATAACCTGTGACACATATTATCTGAATCTAGATCTTGCCAAATTGCATAGGCATTGCCATACAAGAAGCTGTAAGAAATGAAATAACTCACATTTTTGATACAACTTCCCTATGCCAACAATGAGAATGATAATGATTCTTGAACTGATATATTTATCAAAAAACATTGTTGATGAAAAGTCAAAGTGCCTGCTTGCATCAATAGACCAAAAAAATGTGAAATTTCAATTAGATTCAAATAATTATAGATGAAAATTGGAGTAGTAGAGGATGAGTACCTATGCCTAATACAATGAACACTAAAACAACCGATAATTTTCCTAAAATGAAAACCTCTCCATATTTGGAACAATATCTTTGCAAAGGACATGCCAAATGTTTGGAATGCAAACACAGATGCACAATCTGTGTTGAATGCATGTGCAACAACATCATATTGCAGTTCATATATGACTAAAGTTAACAAATCTATGACAAATGCATTTAGAAGGATACAAAAAGAATATGAAAAATAAAAATTGATGTTATGCAGATGATACATACACTTGGAAATACATTACTCAATCTTCAACAAATGTCTTCCTAGAAAGGAGTTAATATTGTGCTTGTTCTGCCATTGAATAACAATTGAAGAGGGCATATCTTTATAAATACATCTCCAACAGATCAAAACACATTTGTTCTTAAGTTGGCCTTTTTATTAAAACAAGAAACCGATGACTCAAAAGATGCCATGTTCTAGTCTATTATTGATTACTACATTGAACAACCACATGCTATTATGTATATGTGTCTGCTATGTTTGTATCCAACTACAAAAAATTGGTACACACATCGAAAAGGAAAAAACAAAATGTAATATGATTCGTCAAATATAGCAAATACATTGACTATGAAATTGTTTCCAAAGAGAAACTATTTTTATATTGTAAAGGGGTTTTGTTGATAGTACTTTGCTTGCACAGTGGGTTGTGGGTCTGGAATGGGTATTTGGGGATATATTTAATTGTGCAAGCTATTGCATGGGAAATATACATTTTTTATGACAGTCTGGTGGTACTACTAATCTAATGGATTGTTTGGGCCCTAAAATTTATTTTATATTAATATCATATGATGTGCATTGATCTATGATTTTCATTGTGTAAATACTTATTTCCTCTCTATTTAGCAATTGGTCACTAGTTATATGTGTCTCTTCATACAAATACATGAATATACAAAGAGTAATGTTCGATATGGTGTTGCATTATCCTTAAACTCCTTCCATCTCTCAAGTTTCGGTTGTGCTTCGGGTGAGACCTCCTTCCCTTGTAGAAGGTTGAATATTATAGCGTACCTAGACTACAAAGCTGCCTTTTGTTGGTAATCTCCGACAACCCTGGTCTCAGTCTTACACCAACAAATGGTTCCATTGTTTGGAACAATTTTTAAAGTGAGTTTCTAGACGATGCTTCATCGGATTAACAAGTCAAACATTGAAAAATGGTGGAAAATAATGTGAGACACGTTCATAAAATAAGATTTTTTGTTGAGACACAAGAGCCTTAGGGTTGTTAAGAGTGATTTCTTCTACTCAGAGCCTTAGGGTTGTTAAGAGTGATTTCTTCTACTCAGAGCCTACTAGTGATCAATACAATATATTATAGACTAAGTTTCCAGATGAATTGTTTCAGTGGGTATACCGGTTGCAAGAAGTGCTTGAATACACAGATCAGGTTAAAAAGCGCTATAATTGGACTATCTAGAATCTCTTTATCGGTTAGATCATCATATTTATAGAGTTGTGGATTTATGGGTGAAGACTAACTTAGAGGGTTATATTACCAAGTTTGTTGCAGAGAACCACCAATCCTTTTCAAAAAAAGAAGTCATATTCAATGGATTCAAAGGAATATTGTTGGCGGAAATCCCTCTTTGGATCAAGATTTTGCTAGTGAAAGAAGGGATTTTATCTATTCCTTCAGTTGATATGGCAACATAAACCCCTTCTCTCGGGGGAAGGTGCTTTGTGGGAAGGTTCATGAGTTAGGATAAAGAAGGTGTTTATAGAGATGGGTTGCAATGAGAGAAGAATGCAAGAGATGAATGAGCTTTGAGGAGGGTTGTGGCTGTTGAAAAGAGGTGGAAAAATCAAATGAGAAATGTAATGAAGAGGATTGATCATTCACGGAAGGATATTGGTGTCAATGGTAATCAAAGAAGATAATTAGAGAAGTTGTTAGAGTTGTAGAGATGCGAAAAGTTGTCCAGCCGATGGTTGAAATAGGGATTTGGAGAGAAAAGAAAAGGTTCTGAAAGAGGCAAGAAAGAGAAAGGAACCTAAGGATAGACAAACAAAGGAGTAAATATAAATTCCACCACTAAACAAGAATACTCATTCAAGACCTTAGAGGGATTTGAGGGAGAATTGGAATATGTAATTCCATAAGGCACTAGACTGCATCATGAGATAGATGAAACCTTGAAATAAAATGAGACCAACCAGATAAAATAAATTTGATCTGTAGGAAAAGGAACTAGTCCTGAATCACTTGTTCCCTTGCTACCATTTGGAAATTTGGTTACCTCTACATTAAATCCTTCTATATTTTTTGTCATTTATAACCCTTCTAGTTCAACAAGTTCAAGTAGAAGTAGTAGTGGAAGTGTGGAAACTATTTCGGTTATATCACAAGTAGGACCCTTAGGGTTCATTTTAATAGAATCTGCAAATCTATTGATGGTACATCAACATCCATGGTATCTCACCTGATACCTAGGGTTTTGGTGTAAAGGGGATGAGGATGTTAAGAAACATTAGTTTCTTTGTGAATCCCTCTAGGGGTCTCATGGAACTCTAGATTAAAACAAATTAGTTGAGTTTCTAACCATTTTGCAAGGTTGATCTCTAAAATGGTACATGAAATCTATTGAGCCAGAGAATAATCAGGAACATAATTTAGCTCTAACTTAGGTGAAGCAAAGTTTTATAGCATAATATCAGTTAACTCGGTCAGAGCAACAAGCTCTTTCCAAGTTGTAGGAGATAAATAAGAGAGATGGTAAGTCTTCTTGGGAATATGATCAGAGATTTAAAAACATGATCAGGAAGCTAGTAAATCCTATCCATGAGGATCATCAGAGAGAATGTTTTATTGAGGGGTTGTTACCTTTGACCTAAATCCCATTAACTCAACAAAGGATAGCTACTTTGGGAGAAGCATTGGAGAAAGCCATGAAGACTGAGACTATGGAAGGTTATCCTAGAAACTTGTGGGTGATGAGACCACCTGAAGATAACAATATTTCACAACTGCAAGGCCAGATCTCTACATTAAATGAGAAAATACAAGAGTTATCCCTGCCTAAACTAGGTCGACCGCAAGTATGTTGTATTAGTTGTTATACAGAAGTTCATACCACAAATGAATGTCCAATATTGAGGGGTGCATGAAACTATACTAACTAGATGGTGCCTTCACGAGTAGGGCCATCGAGAGGGGTTGTGCAAGTCACCACTACATCACCATTTCATGGGTCTGTTCAATACCATGTTTTTATAAATCACCAAGCAGGCCAGAGCAATGAGTACTATTGTGAAATCTGTAAAGGTCACAAGAATCCTCCGAGACATTGAGACATTCTACAGAAATATACCCTTGCCCCAAATACAGTGTATTGTGAATTCAGTGGTTCTCCTACTCGTACTTCCAATCAATGTCACACTTGGGATAATCTCACAAACAAATTGGATCAATCTACATTTAGAGTCAATTAAAATCCTCAAGGGTTTGGAGGAGGTCATAGAGGAGAAGGAAGTTTCATAGGTGAACGAACTAGAAAAAGAGGGCCATTTCACTGCTACAACTGTGATGAGAAAGGGAATCTCGCAAGATGTTGTCTGCTTCCAAGAAGACCATGGTGTGCACACCGAAGTAATAGTACTCACTCCACTGAAGAATGTCCTGATCTGATTTCCAAATGGGAATATCATGCAAGGAAAAGAGGATATAATATGATAAATTACGATCCCAGACTTGTATCCAAGGGAAAAGAGTCCAATATTAACATTGTCACTAAAGGAGGAACTAAGACTAGTGTTGAAATTGAAAGTCCTCCTCAAGATAAGATCTGGAAGGTTGTACCTAAGAATACCAAGTATGACCCTGTAAGGCAGAAGGAATTCTTCAAAGATGCAGTGGAAATGTTCATAGAAATGGCTAGTTCTACAACATGTGGGGTTGTAAAACCAAATTTTAAGTCAAACTCTCTCCAACCAAGAGTCGTTGGAGAATCACTTGCTAAGATGGAGCCCTCGGGTAAATCACAAAAGGTTGTTGACCTTTGGTTACAACTATTTTCTAGAAGGATAATTTTAAGGATGGAAACTTATATTAAAATGTAGAAACCTAAGCTAATAATGGTAATCCTTAATATGAAAAATGTAAAATGTTTGGCATAATTTTGTAAAGATATTCAAATTTCTAAGTATTTGATACATTTTCTATAAAATTTTGGTGATTTTGAAGATAAAATAATTTTATTCCATGGAAACTGGGTGAATCAATTTTAGAAAAAATGGTAATTGGTGAATCATTTTTGGGAAAAACCTTAGAAAATTAGCCCATTTGTGAAACTTAGCCCCTAAAATCATCTATGATTTTCTGACATATTGGATGATGAACAACTCACTGGGAAGTTGTGGGACACAATCAAAATAGCCATAGGAGTCGAAGGTAACCCAGAAGAATCGATTGTCGCTAACCTTCCAAAAAGGAACACAAGTAGGGTACAGAGAAGAAATAGGAGAAATGAAATAGAATTCAGAGTGAATGCTAACATTGACAACTATGAGATCATGTATGTTATGTTATAATTGGGCTTATATGTCAATATACTACCCAATAAGACTTGGGAAGCAATGGGAAAACCCAAGTTAGCTTATTCTTCGATACAACTGTGAATGGGAAATCAATATTGCATCTATCATTTGGAAAGGTTGAAAAATGTCGAGGTGGATTTCGATGGTGTCAAAACAGTGGCACACTTTGAGGTCATTAAAATAATGGGGGGAAAAGATCTATACCCATCTCTATTGGGAATTGATTGGGCCTATGAAAATTAAGCTATCATTGATCTTAAGAAAGAAATTCTGACCTTTGAATCTGATGGCATGAAAGTGACTCAACCTTTAGACCCATATCAAGGCCCTGGGTATACTAAAGTAGTAGATGACAATATTGAGTAGGATCTTCTATATCAGTTGTACACCACGATTGCAGGAAAATGAACATATTACATTAATCCTATTGTCGATGGATCTATAAGTTGGAAAATCATTCAATCTGTGGATTAAGCTCAAATCTTCTATGAATATTTGTTACCATTTCATCCAATTGTTGTATTACAAAAGATAATGCAGTGATTTCATGTTATATTTTTTTTCTATCTTTTATAAAATCTCTTACATTTCTCCAAATAAATTTGAATGACACAAATAGTTATGGATTAAAGTTTAAATATTTCATGAATATTTGTTACCATTTCATGTAGTTGTTGTATTAAGAATGTATTAAGAAATATATTGTTGGCTTTGTTAATGGTTTGAAGTTTAATAAATGACAAAACATAATTTACAAAGATCAAAACCATTTTTCCAACATTTTAGGTCTAGAGAACAAAATGAATACTGCCACTATCAAGTTAAATGCTCATGACCTACATAGTGACATCCGTCACTACACTAACCTAAAAATGTCTTGGGATGAGAAAATTTATAGAATTTGTGATATAGAGGAGGTTGAGGATGAGCACCATCTCCTTTCAACTCGCCCTAAAGCTACAACTTTACCTAGTCTCATAACTTGACCACTCCTGAAGACCTCATTGCTTATGAAAACTCTATGATATTAGTACTTTCATTGAAATTATATTCTAAATAATAATTACCATGATTCCTTTTATTATCTAATAAACTTTATTGGTCTTAGAGATGATGGTTAACATCATTAATATAATTTTTTTTAAAAGGATGAAAGGGAATTCTTAAAACTTTTCACACATGTAATATGTTTTGCAGGAGACATGTGACTTGAGTAAGGAGGATATTAACAAGGGATAATTTTAAGAGAACATGATTTTTTTACTTAGGAAATTTATGGTATGAGAGTGTATATAATTAGGGAATGAAGGTGTAACCACCCCACCATTACGATAACAAAAGAGATGTACAACATGTAAACAAAAAATTGCGTTAGAAAATTATACATCCCAATTAATAACAACATCATTGACACGTCATCCAATATATTAACTAAACAATATTAACGCATTAAAAATCAATCATGACACAAGCTAACACATCATCACCATGAACAACGATACACATATCAACGCATTAACAAAATTAAATAGCATCCCATAATCACCACATTCATACGAATAAATAAAGATTCATAAACAATACGAATCATAATCGCTCAACTCATCTCATCAGGATAATCATCAGGTAACACCAAGATAACATGAGATAACATAATGATAACTTAAGGATCATAAGGATAATCATAATAGTGACATAAAATACTACCCACCCAACCTACCCTGCAAGGTTAGGACCTATAGGATACATAAACAATGCTCAAGCCTAGGTTCCAATTGATTTTAACCATTTAAGGTCTGAGGGCTGGCGAATGTTTTGAGGAACAAGGAAGTGTATACATCCCACTAACCAAAAAATCCAACCAACTAGCTAAATCAACAACATCTATTATCATCAAAATCAACAATCCATCAATCCTAATCCACAATTAAACATGGCACACGAGTAATCATGCACATAACTCATCATACATCACATTAAATTTTCTCTGCATAAGAAGTAAACTAAGCACATGACCATTATATCTCGCTTTTATAACGTGGCGCAAAAGAAACTAGTCACTAAATCAATAGAAATTGGATGAAGCTTTGGTAAGGATGGATGAAGCTTGGTCATGGTCATCTTCATATAAGGGTTGATTGTACTAAGATGATCGCCTCCAAAAACCTTTATGTAGGCAAGGATCCATAGTTAAAGGATGTAAGGGATTAATAAATTCCACTCAAATTCTCGTAGAGGAAGAATACCATTGTAGAGGAGTTCTAAGGAGGAAGGGATATAGTGAGAGAGTTTAATATTAATGTAATTTAGGATTTGATTTTCTTTAAAAATGAATATTCCGACAGGATTTGATATTGCAATAGGATTTTATTTAAAAGTGAACATTCTGGAGATTTTAAAATGAAATGAGACTGGAGAAGGATTATTCTCTTTCTAGGGGACACAGGTGGGAGTGAAGGCTTTTACTCAGCTAGAAAAAGGATGTGTCATTCCCTTCCTCCCATGCGTACTCATTCATTGGGGGTCAACGACCTACAAATTGGGTTCTTCAATGACTGAGATACTAAAATCATATCAGAAGACCAACATCTGAGCATATACCAAGGTTCAAACCTAAATTTTCCAGCTTGTTAAATAGCAGTAGGCCAAATTTTGACACTTCCTAGTGACAAGCGTTGAGGTTGAATGGTATCTGTACTAGTGATAAGAAGCATTTTTTGTTCCAAGGTTGATAAGAAGCAGTTTGTTAACCTACAATTCAAGCCACAATGGGAGTGCTAGTAGGTTGTGGCAGAGATGTTGCCACACCCCTCCCTTAATATCTAGTTGTTGTGCATGGCTCCTTTACTCCTAATGTCATTCTGATTAGAAATAAATCGTCATCCTACATCCATCAACGAAACATGTCAATGATCCATAAATAACATCATAATATACCCGATCATAGGTCACATATGAATAAACAGAAATACCCAAACCATATACAGTCCACTCCCTGACTCGATCTGGAGTCCAAGGAGGTCCACTGATGTCATCGACATCCTCAATCTGTCAAGTTTCCTTCCCAGTCAGAAGAAACCCATCAATAACACATGTCTATACATAAATAACATAACATAACATCATAATACAAAATCTCATCATCATAATCCATAAGCGAAGAAAACAATCATATAATGAACCAATTCACTTGCACACAAGTGTCCTCAAAGAATAAATCAAATAATGTGCATGCAAGAGAGGTATATTACAGAAGGATACAAGAATGATTAGCTAGGGTAAATGAGAGGGACATTGTCTTCTTTTCCACCCCACATGTACCATGTGGAAAGAAGAGTACCCAAGGTTTCTAGGTGATAAAGAATTTATTTTGGCAGTATTAAATAAGGTACAAAAATGCAAGGTGAGATTCATTCCAATCATCAAAATTGTTATGGAGATATCCTTACCTATTTATGGGTTGTACATTTTTATACATATATGTGTGATGTGTGCAAGTATGAACTATGTTCATTAGATGGGTTATAAGGTGTTTAAAAACAAAAAAATTCAACTATCTACAATGGTACCTATTTAGTGAAGACATATATAGAACATAGTATATAAAAATGGTTTTATATATCTTAGGAAATGTTTGGTCAAATATTTCCCTATAAATTGGATAACCTCATGTACAAGCCCTAGTTTAATCTCCACCAAATTGCAAAGCCATTATAGATTGTGTATATTCAAACACCTTTGCCTAAAGATGTAGAAATCTAATTCCAAGTAAAACTTGATTAGTAAAATGGATGCTAGCATGGCTACATTGAGTATTGATATGATGACATCGAAAGGACAAAGTTGTATACAACATAATATGGGAAATTGGTTAGGTATTTCAAGTTCTTGTATGATGCATTTTAGGGAGTGGTGATGATGGTTACACTTTGGTAGCTTTTAGTCCTCCAATATCCTTTTATTATATTATCCCTTGTTCCATTTGTTACATGTAGAGTTTATTTTTGTCTATTTCAAGTTTTTAGATCAATTTTTAGTTATGAATGTTGCATGTAATTTTTACAAAATATTATTACATGAGCCCGGTTTTTCGACGCATGTATATCAAGAAATACTCCACATAATAAAGCCTAAATGATCCATATCTCAGGGTATGAGATCTGTATGGATTGAATATTGAGAGAGGAGGAGCTTAGGCGTGCCAATATTGCATGAAAATAAATCATGGAAAAAAACATGTAAATGAAGTACTCAGGAGGTGAGGCTCAAAGAGGGTCCTCACCTCTAAAACTAATTACCAGTAAATCACTTAGAGATAATTAATCTCACAATGAACAATAAAAAATATGAGATAAGCCAAAATGATTATCTTGATATTATGAGAAGGCTTGCTAGGCCTTTATATAACATTACAAAATGGTCCATTGGACAAAGTAAAAAGGAGTTCATTAAATGAGTCTCTATTATTAGTATAATAGATCTAACTACCAAACTAACTAAGTAGTGGAAAATAAAACCCAATGGAGAGGTGGGACTCTCTTTGACCCATATGGGCAACTTGTTAGCCCAATTAATTAATGAGGAAGTGGGCATCTCCTTGATCCACATGGGAAGTCTATTAGATTTATAGCTTTAAGAATATTTCATCCAAATTTAGACCATATACCAACTAAAATTCGGATCATTCCTTCCCCCTTAGAAAATGATGGTCCCCATCATTTCACCCATGCTAAAAAGAGAAACCTCATTCTCGTACCATTATGATTACAATGTGAAAATACCCAATGAAGAGAAGGGTTTTGTGTGGTTGACCCATAATCGTGGGTTTTGTTAGAATATGATGGATGTGCTTCTTTAACCATAGACAATATCACTATTGTCACCCAACCATAGGCCAAATTTACCCCCGAGCACCTTAACCTTGACAAAGAATCATTCTGGAAGAAAACCCTAGGGTAGATATCCAAACAAAAGGTGGTGCACCTTTCTCCAAGGATAGCGCACCAAGAAAAAGTAACAAGAGTTGATCAAAGAGTCCAAACCATAACCAAGAGATAGTCCAAGACAAAACTGAAATCTGCTAGCTGTAGTAGCTACAATGATAACTCTCCTCCAAAATTGCGCACAAACTGGACAACTGCAGTGCGCACAAGTGTTTCTTCTATAGTTCTAAGAATGCCTTCTAGAATAAAGACTGGCCTCCTATATTTATCCTAATTATGGAAAACTGCCAGGGCCGACTTCTCATTTTGGGTGCCTATTTACTTAGTATATAATATTTCCTTTAGCTGACTTCTTATCTTGGAGGCTAATAACCTAATACACGTTATCCTCTTGAGCCGACTTGTCTTATAGGGTTATTAGCCAACTAATTAGGGTTTCTTCTTGCTTCCCAAAATATTCTATTCTCATCAGGTTTACACGTGGTGGTAAATACCTCCCATAGCTACCATAATATCAACACTCCCTCCTAGATAGGGAGGTATTGAAGGTAATGGTATTGAACACAAACATACCATTCACCCAGTAGCATCAACATAGTCGTATAGACTATATCATGACTAGATCATGAGCACCATCATCACTATTAGTTTCATCAGTTTCATCATCTCTCAAAACCATACTCCATCTGAGTAATCAAACATGATGCTGGATAAGTCACTCACTGTACAGAGTGACACAAGAGCCCTTCTTATAATCTGGTCATATGTCCTAGAATAGTAAATGTCATGAACCATTTTTCATTTGGGAAATCTCTGTCCATTGATCATCCATCTAGCTGATAATCATTTCCAACACTACTGATAGTCTTCAAGGTAAATCAAAACAATTTCATTCAATAGAACACAATTGTGTCTATCCATAGTAGTACACAACTACAATCCAGTGGTACACTGCCACACCAAGTAGCACACAGATACTTGATCAATGACGTTTAGTCACAATCAGTGGAACACACCTACCACAGTAGTATATATATACTGTCTGGAGACATACCATCTCCATAAAAATCATTTGATATCAACCTGCACAAAAAAAATTGTTATGATATAAACTGAATCATCTGGGTCATTCTTCCACTCACATATATGAGGTCTGTAAGAGAATCTTCCCTCAAAAATTAGAACATCAATAATGAGCTATCTGGACTATTCTTCTCAAGAAAGGAAGAATAAATGTCTTGATTTATGACCCTGGACCATTCACCTATCTGGGCCATTCCTCCGACACTAAACAAAGTGCAACCTAGAGAGAATGAATCTGCCCTAGGGAATTCCTATCCCTGATTACTAAACCTAGACCATTCACTTATCTGGGCCATTCCTCCTGTACTAAACAAAGTGCAACCTGGAGAGAATAAATATTCCATAGGGAATGACTATTTGGACCATTCACTAAGGAAATGACTGTCGTGCACCAACCTCCAAAATGGACCATTCTTCGAAACTGCTCACAACTGTGAGCTTCGAAAGAATGACTATCCGATGAGGCAGACCAGTCTTCTTGACCATTACTAAGAGTGACCATCAAGAAAAGAGACTGTCCTATACCATTCCCTATGTTAACAACAAGGGGAATCACTGTCTATGGTACATCAACAATCCATCGAACCATTTCCATTACAAAAATGACCATTCGATCTAGACCATTTTTTGAACTAGAAAATGCATGTTCGTCGGAAATATCAAACCACTTTCCAAACTGGAAGGGAACTTCTCATCCTGGACCATTTTTCGAAATGAAAAATGATTGTCCATAAGTCAATAACACATTAGTGCTTCCTCCCAACCTGGGGGTCAACTCTTATTTTTTCAATAAGGAAGTCATCTCCACAAGCTCCAGCTTGAGTATGCAAACTCTTTCATCTTGGACAGAGGGTTTACCAAAATGTATTCTTATCTTCTCATCTATATATATATATATATATATATATATATATTGGAGAACCACTTCTCTTTTCTGAACTTCATCATGGAGAATGTAATGCTTGATCTCAATGTACTTCGATCTTTCTAGAATATTGGTTTTCTCTGAAGGATTCATATAAATTTGATCATTACAGTATATCATAGTTGAATTCAAATCTTTTGTTTCCTACTAGCTCATAACATCGTTAAGGCTCAAACTGGAACATATCCATGTGGCACTTCTTCTGTCATCATGAGATCTTTGTCATGGATTGACAATCCATCATTTTGGATTTGTGAGTAACCATTAAAGTTTTCACCACGCTTATGTTGTGCATTCAAGGTTCTCTACCAAGTTGTCTTCTTTCATCTGCATAAAAGGGTCTCTTTCTGGTATGCCTCAAATCCTCGAGGTTGCTCTTCATACTCTCTTTGTTCAATTATTCTGGAGAATAGTATTTTCATTCATCTAATGTAAATCCCAACCCATGGATATTGCAGCCGATACAATGGCTCATGTAGAGGTATATCTGGTTTACTTGGAACAATCATCATAGTATTCTCCCTCCATATGGGATAACTTCTAGTTCTAGATGTTGCAATTCTTTCATTCATAAGTATTCCATACATTGTTCTTCATCACAACTTTCAATTCCTCTGCTTGACTGCTTTTAGTGAGTTCATATCATGCTCATAGTCTTATGATTCTTGATACAATGACTGGTTGTTCTGTCTTTTCTTTCTCTCTTGGAATCTTCATGTTCGTCCTCATGTTTTTCTTTCCCTTTTGAGTTCATGGATTTTTCTATAGATTACATGCCCTGAATATTCTACCTTCTTCATTTCATCATAGGATCATGGATGTGGATGGAAAACCAAAGATACTTTTGAGGATTATTTTCTAGAGAGTACTTCTTCTAAAGTCAAACTGAACATGTATTTCTTTTCATGGCTGCTACCATGGATATATACTTCATCATCTTCAATGGATCATATGATTATCTCCCTCCTAATCCTTGATTCATGTATGAATGCATGCTCTTATTTTGGTAATATATAATCGGCTCCCTCCATCTATCAGAGTCCATGCTTTCATCTACATCCTTATTGCCTTCTGCAAAGTGTCACAAATCTTTTTCCAATTTCCTCTTGATTGCTGACTTCTTTCTTTCTTTACTTCTTCTAGGTTTCTTTCTGATTTCAGCTTATCTTATAGATTGTCTTATAGTCATAGTGATAGTAGTCCTTATCTTGTTGTTCTTCCATAATTATAGTTTCTCTTTGAACATATTATCTTCTAATAAATAAATATACAAAATATGTACATAAAACATGGTATGTACAAGAACTATGAAGAGTGTTGTTTACCTTGTCTTAGAAGAAGAAGTTTGTTTCATCCTTCTTAATATTATTTGAAGGTTCATTTTCTTTGAAAACTAATTATTTGTGTGTCTCCTTCCTTTTATTCAACTTGGGACAGTGATTCTTGTAGTGACCATACTTTCGATAGTTGAAGCATTGTATTTCTGACATATCTTTCTCTTGATTTGGCTTCTTCCTTGAACCAAACTTCCTTTTGTTCCTGAAATTCTTGAATATTGTTTTGAAGGCTTGATCATCATAGTTCTTTTGAGGTTTCTTTTTTTCACTAATCCTTGATTATTCTTGTGCACAACAATTCCAAAGTTCTTCAAATGTAGGATGCTCCTTCCTTGTGTTCATTCTTGCGGCAAATGCATCCCATGTCTTGGGAAGACCGTTGAGTACTATATTTACCATTTCTTTCTCTGAGATGATCTCTTAAATATCTTGTAGTTTATCTCTTAACTGAGAGATCCTCACAAAGTATGATGTTATGTTGTCATTGTCATTCATCTTCTTGTCACAAAGCTCATTCTTCATACTCATTACTTGTCCAATGTTTCTAACTAAGAAGATATTTGTTAGGGCATCATACATATTCTTATATGAGTCAATATGGGAGATGTAGGGTATCAAGTGGTCTTTTATAGAGTCCACTATGATACTCATGGAATTGATGTCATTGTCTTTGAACTTCTCCATAACTGCAATGTTCTGCGATTCCTTCTCTTTTCCTTCTTCAAACTCTGGTTCCAGGATCTTTCCTTTCACGATATCCAACACTTTATTCTTGGCAATGATGAGGTCAATCCTTGTCTTCCATGCTCTGAAGTTAGAAGTCCCATCTAACTTGTTTTCTGACTTCATAGAGTAAGTCACGACTGCTTTGACTCAGTCAACCCTAGATTTTGAACTAAAACTCAAAATTGGCATCTTGTCTTGCTGAGAGTACTAGGAGATGCACTAGGCTAGGGAACACTAGTATATATAGAAATTATGCCAATACCTTCAATTAAGGTTCCTCAACGAGAGGGTTAGGGTTTCTGCAACTGCACTTGTTAGTAACCCTAGCAATAGTGCTTTGGTCACTGCTCCTACTAGAAATCCTAGTGGTAGTTCTTTCAACGAGCTTAGTAGCCTTATGACTATTCTTCCTTCTAGTGGTTAGACTAAATGAAGGAGGTGTGGGCCCATAACCTGCTAGAATATGATGGATGTGCTCATTTAACCATAGAAAATATCACTATTGTCACCCAACCATAGGCCGAAGCCACCCCCGAGCACCTTAACCTTGATAGAGAATCATTCCAGAAGAAAACCTTAGGCTAGATAGCCAAACAAAGGGTGGCACACCTTTCTCCAAGGATAACGCACCAAGAAAGAGTAATAAGAGCTGATCAAAGAGTCCAAATGATAACCAAGAGATAGTCCAAGCCAGAACTGAAATCGTCTAGCTGTAGTAGTTGCAACGACAACTCTCCTCCAAACTCGCACACAAACTAGACAACTACAATGTGCACAAGTGTTGCTTCTACAGTTCTGAGAATGCCTGCCAGAATGAATACCAACCTCATGTATTTATACTAAATATGGCAAACTGCCCAAGCCGATTTCTCATTATGGGTGCCTATTTACTTAGTATATAATATTTCCTTTAGTCGAATTCTTATCTTGGAGGATAATAACCTAATACAAGTTATCCTCTTGAGTTGACTTGTCTTCTAGGGATATTATCCAACTAATTAGGGTTTCTTCTTGCTTCCCAGAATATTCTATTCTCGTCAAGTTTACACGCAAAGGTAAATACCACCCACAGCTACCATGATATCAACAGGTTTGTGGTTGACACATAACCTAGTTGACAATGGATTTGTAAATGGGTAGAAAAATAAAGAAATTTTAATAAAATCCCAAAATTTAAAATAATAATATGGAAAAATTGTGACTTTGGGGGTTGTGAACATCTTTCTGCAAATTTATTCATAACTTCCTCTACAGGTGATAAATTTATTTTGGAATTCCTTTTAGTTTCTTGAGAAGGGAGAAAAATACCTTTGAAAATGGTGGTACGTGCATCCTCCTTGGGTCAAATACATGTTGATATTCAATCGATGATATCTCTCAAAACAGGAAGCCAAATGTGATTCCATGAAATACCCATTTGATATATTGAAGATATATTTCCAACCATATGTGGAGATTCCTTTGTAGTTTCCTAATCAAGAATAAAAATACCATTGAATATGGTGGTACGTGTGGCCTCCTTGGGTCAAATACATGCTAAGATTCAATCCATGATATCTCTCAAACCAGGAAGCTAAATGAGATTACACAAAATACCCATTTGATATATTGAATAAATGTTTCCATAGATCTATGGTAGAGCCTCTGAAATGTTGTGTATAGGTCACAACACCTCTTTCAAGTTGGTGAGTGTAGAGGGCCACAAAGGATGCCAAGGGTTTGTAGAGAAACATGAGCTATTTTAGAGGTTGTGGAACCTCCGTGCGAAGCATGGACACACTGAAACTTTGTTGAAAATGTTTCAAAATAATGGATGTAGTGGATCCATGTATAGATGTAGTGAATCCATGTACCGTTTTCCTTGTAATGGTGAACAAAGATCCAAGGGAAAAAAAACCATGTAGTGGATGTGGACTAACTGTGATGCTTATAGTGTATGTCCTGACAAATGGATTATGATAGTACGAAAAGGAGGTTGGTGATTGTTGCAAATGTTTGAATCCGCATCAAGCTTCAAACCCTTGTTTCGATAGAGATCGTACACGCTCTAATACCACTGATCTAGATCTTGGGGGCTGAGATCTTGATGGATTGAATGTGGAGAGAGGAGGAGCTTAGAGGTTCCAATATTGCATGAAAAAAAAACATGTAAATGAAGTACTCGGCAGGTGAGGCTCAAATAGGAGCCTCACCTCTAAAACTAATTCCTAGTAAATCACTCAGAGCTAACTAATCTCATAATGAACAATAGAAAATATGAGAGAATCCAAAATGAGTAACTTGTGTTGGATTACTGAGAGGGGGGGTGAATCAATAATAGCGTAATTATAATCCTTTTTCTTAAAGTGTTATAAAAATGTAGAATTATTATCCAATAATGAGCAGTAATAAATAAAAAATCACACACATACACAATACACCAGTGTTTTATGTGGAAACCCAAATCAAGAGAAAACTATAGAATGCTTTTTCTTATATGTCTTGAAGAATTACATTCATTGGAAGCACCAACTTCCTTTGCTTTCCAGCTACAACTGGAAGGAGGCTCCAACCCCCTAGTTTCTCAGGCTATAACCTAAGGAAAGCTCCAACTCCCCAATCATCTAGATACAACCAAAAGGAGGCTACAACCCCTTATATTCTCTGGCTACAACCGAAAGGTGTCTACAACCACCTCTGCTTGCCCCGTCCTGACACCCTGAAGTAGAAGTACAATGATGGAACCACTGTCACACTATCATTGTGAGATATATCGTTGTAAACCTATACCAATAAATCTGAACCATGCATCAACCATTCATAAACCTGTACCTCAACCTATAATCAACATGTACCACAAAAAAGTGTATAAACCATGCACCAACCTGTACCAAACAACCTGTAATCAACCTGTACCGTAAACAAGTGCATCCAACCATGTACCAACCTGTACCAAACAACCTGTAATCAACATGTACCATAAACAAGTGCATCCAACCATGTACCAAGTATGTACCAATCATGTGTCAAATACTCATCAACTATGACTCATCAATATTTACTAACATCATCAACTATACACCTCATGTATGTGCGAACTCATCAACTACTTGTCTCAACCATGTACTCAACATGTACCTCAACCAGAATACCTCATCAATTTCATCATCCAAATATGATTTGTATCTCTATAATAGACCTGGTGTATATGATCAAATTCCTACAAACCTTCCTTAACTTTCACAACAAGAGACTAGCATTTGCATCAAACTTTTCTTTAGTCTCACATGCCTAGTTTTGGATTAGTCAACAACCCTAATTTGAAGTAATCATAAATTTGAACTTGTAATGTATAAATATATGAAACTGATAAAAAATGTTCTTGAATGTATTTATGCAATTCCTACTGGTGTGATTACTTGTAACCTCTCAGAAAATAAGTTATATCAAAAATGGCATACCTTGTTGAATTATGGCTTATTCTAGAGAGTGACCTTGTAAAGCGTGCCCCTCATGAAATATTCATTAAATTGATATGAAAATATTACACATCATACTACATATTGTACCATAACCAACACATTTGGTCTCACTGAATTTGGATCTTTTATGAAGAAGTTATGATGTTTTTACCCGAAACACATGTTTTTGACTAGTTTCAGGACTAGCCACAAACCCTAGTTTCCACAGAGTGTAACTCCCAACATACAATGAAAAAAATGCTGAATTTTATACCACATATACTTGGGTATGTTTTCTCAATGGAATAACAATTTCACAGTCTGAATCATTATATAAAAAAAGTTATAGCAAAAATGGTGAGATAATCTGTAAATAGCATACCTTAGAAAGCATCATCAAAAGAATTTATCCTTCCTTGCATTTCGCCTTCTTTTCTTAACCTTCCCTCTGAAATTGGGCTTAGATATCCTTTATTACCTCAAACACCTATATATATATTCAATATGATCAAGTGTAATTAAAATGAGAGAGCCTTGCCTCTTATTTATACTCTCCAAGTAGCTTTCTTAAAAACATCTTCAACTTCTAATTTCTCCATTAAATTTATTATTGAAATAATTTATTTTGTATTCACTTTGAATTATAATACACTCATTGCTTCACTTTTTTATTTAACTTTTAAAATCTCTTAAACCACGTTGACTACTATGACCTTTTAGGGCTTCTGGAATACATATGAGGGTCCTTCAACTTCACAAGGCCATAACTCTGAAACCATGAGGAGTTATGTGACATTCCAAATACCACCAGAAAAGGAATGACATGTACTATCCATATAGAATAGTATTACCTTAAAATATAGCAAAAATCATATTGTTATCCATCAAACAGACTTGGGTCCATTACCCAAACCTGGGTTCTCCAACTTCAAATGGTCATAACTCTCTAACCGTGAGGAGTTATGTGACGTTCTACATACCACTAGAAATGGCATGACAACAAATATCCATCTAGGATAGTTTCCATGAAAAATTCATTGTCCTTCATCTCATTATTCCGTAATTAAGCATGGGTTCTCTTACTCCGCAAAGCATCTTCCCGTGAGGGCTTTCACCATAAGGGGACCACTTTGGATTTCATCCATATTTACTTCTTATCAACCATGACAAAACAATAATGAGTCATATTTACATCAAACAATATTGGGTCCATTACCCAAACCTTTGTTCTACGTGGCTTTCTTCAAGGGTTGACATCAATGACAACCAACCTTAATCAACAATCTCCCCCTTTGGCATTGATGGAAACACTCTGATGCAATACTGAAATCATATCACTAATGCTCCCCCTGGAACCATGAATTTGTCCTCTGCATTTGATAAATATGCCTCTGTCCTCTACATCTAATAAATATGCTCCCCCTGGAACCATGCCTTTGTCCTCTGCATCTGATAAATCTCTCCCCTTTTTTCATTGATGCCGACGCACTCAACCTGCAGGTCCAAAGGTCCACATCGACGTAGGATCTTTCCTTTCTACCGGCGTAAAGAACCCTAATGGTTCTTCTATTTCCTAATCGGGAAATCTGCACCCACAACAAACTTTCACTGGATCCCCTCTTTGCACTTGGGAGATCGGAGTTCGCAACTTTGCAAGTTCAGTGGTCGAGCATTAGACTCTCGAATCCTCGAATCCCGATATGGTCAACACTGACCTTTCCTTTCAACCATCGGGATTTTCCCTATCACGATTTCAGCGTTCACCATGTCAAACAACTTGTCTCACCGAATTTCGACTCCCAATTTGCCGAAACTCCGATATACTCGTGAGTTTGACTTTTCAACGCCCCGTCACCTCTGTCGGGATTTTGGACTTTGCAGTGTCGTGAATCCTAATGAAAATGTTTCAAGACTTCTCGCCATGAAACTCCGAAATAGTGTGTAACCTGTCCACATCGCTGACTTCTCCGTGTCCCACACAAATATACTTAGCTTTCAGGATATCGCGTATCGGAATATCGTGACTCCCATTGCAATGTTTATGGGACTTCCGCCCACGAAAACCCGATACAAGTATACACGTGTAAATCCAATGGCCCTTATGGCTCAGATCTATAGTCCTGCCACTCCTGAGCTTTGAACCCTTAGGAATACTCGCGGTAACTCCCGTGCTTCTCCATGAGATCGGACGACTCACGAAAGTTCGCAAATCCTCCTCAGAGAATTATGACCATCCGTTCTTTCTCTGAGAACCTCTGCACAACTGACTAAGTTGCTTCTCTCTGCGGAACTTGTCCTCCTGCGTGTAAACTTATGACACCTCTTGCAAACTTCAAGGTAATTTACCTTTTTCCTGCCTCCAACACCCTTTTGAAGACTTCAGATCCTTCTGAACTATCTTCAGTTTTGAGTCTTGGAAGACTCTTGCACACACTCCTTGCGGAAATCTTCAGACACTTCCAAGTATTGAATCCTTTCGACCCTGTGCACACCTGCAGTAGCAGTCTCCCAATGCTTCATTTAGGTCTGCAACCTTGAGACTTCACCCAGCCTTCACACTCCTTGCATGGTTCCTGTGCCCAACTGCACTTTTGAATGAATGAGAACAAAAGCTTAACTACCTGAGTCCTTTGTCAACGCACTCCTTGCGGACACTTCAACTGCACTCCTTGCAGGAACTCTGGCTCAGGTAGAGAAACAATTGAAACTCATTCCTACTTCCTTTTAGAATTTAAACTCAAACATGAAATCATATACACAGCATATAAAGCAAATGCATAACAGGAAGCAAACATTTATGAGCATATCATTCAACATCAATACATAGAGAACAAGCACGAAACCATGCATTTGAATCAAACTCTTTCTATTAATCCAAATATCTATACATGGGTATTCTTACACAACTCTCTGCTTCTCCTCTATGCTCTTCAATAATGCTTCTAATCTAATGTTACAATACACAATGAGGGTGTCTATATCCCATTTCCCTCTTGCGCTCTAAAACTGTCTAATCTGGAATTGAATTCTACCTACTTGCATTAACTACATTAAATGACTTCTACCTACTAAGGATGAGAGAAAATTGCTCAAGGTATGGTTACATTATACAAGTGCACTTCATTTAATTACCACATTTATGTTTGTGCATCAACTCCAAGAGAAATTCAAAATTTTTGCTGGCTTGTCCAGCTATCCTTTGCTTCCGCGCTGGCTCGCTTAATGTTGGAGATGCTCCTACATCATACTCCCTCGCTTGAAAATTTTCATGGGCTCCTGTCCATGAGCTCATGCACGGTCTGTCCATGCTTTTGGATCTCTTCTTTGTTCTCCCAGCTGGCATCTTCAACTGGATGGTTCTTCCACTTGACCAAATACTCAAAATATTGTTTTCGCCTGGTCTTCTTGTTCACCCTTTTATCCAATATGCGCTCCATCTGTGGCTTATCTGCAACTGACATATACTTTGTCCACTGGATCACTGGCTACTCATCTCCAGTCCCTACTTCCTCATCTCTATATGGGTACAAATATGAGATATTGAATATCGGATAAATTCCGATCCCATCGGGTAATTCAATCTCGTAAGCATTTGCCCCAAATTTCTTCAAGACCCTACATGGTCCGATTTTCTTCATCTTCAGCTTATTATATGTTCCTCTCGAGAACCTTTCCTTTCTAAAATGTGCTAGAATCAAGTCACCAACCTCAAACTGAAGTTGTCTTCTGTGTTGATCAGCTCTATGCTTGTACTCCTGACTTGAATTCTACAATCGCTCCTTCACTTGGCTGTGAAGTTCCTTCATCGCCTCTGTGATTTTTTCTGCACTAGTGCTCCTAGTCACAGTTTGTTCTGAATCTCTCAGTTCAGAAATTCCTCTTGGCTGCATGCCATAGACAATCTGAAATGGACTCTTCCCTGTGCTTCTATTAACCGAGTCGTTATAAGCAAACTCTGCCTGTGGTAATATACTGTCCCATTGGCTGTGGTGCTCTGTTACCAAGCTTCTCAGCAAGTCTCCCAGACTTCTGTTCACCACTTCTATTTGTCCATCTGTCTGAGGATGATAAGTTGAACTAAATGACAAGCTAGTTCCTAGCTTCTTCCATAAGGTCCTCCAAAATTTCCCTATGAACTTCATATCTCGATCTGAAACTATGCTTCTTGGCAACCCATGAAGTCGAATGAATTCTTTGAAAAATAGATTCGCAATGTGAGTTGCATCACTGGTCTTTTGACATGGAATGAAGTGTGCCATCTTGGAAAATCTATCCACCACCACAAACATTGAATCACAACCTCTTTTTGTTCTTGGCAACCCCAATACAAAATCCATGCTAATTGCATCCCACGGCCTTTCTGATATGGGAAATGGTTGATAAAACCCCGCATTCTATTTCCTCCCCTTTGAATGCTAGAAAATTATGCATCTATCCACGTATCTCTTGAAATCTTCTTGCATTCCCGACCAAAAATATGACTCATTCAGCTTTGCGAACGTCTTGTTGTGACCAAAGTGCCCTTCTAATCCTCCACTATGTTTCTCCTTTAGCAAGTTCTCCCTCATGGAGCATTTCAGAATACATAGTTGATTACCTTTGAACAACAATCCTTCCTAGATCATGTACTCTATCCATTGGCTTCTATCCCTGAGAATTGGATTCTCAGCTGCTTCATACACTTCCTTAAAATATAGATCATCAGGGTACATATTCTTGAGATCATCAAAACCCAACGTTTTGACTTTGAACTCCTGCAATAGCAAACACTTCCTGCTCAAAGCATCAACCACTTTGTTAGCAGTACCAAAGATATGTTTTATCACAAAAGTGAAATTCTGCATATACTCAACCCATTTGATATGTCTCTAATTTAACTTCTCCTATTGAGTCACAAATTGTAGTGCATGATTGTCACTATATAATACAAACTCCCTGGGAATTAAGTAATGCCTCCATTTCTTCAATGTCTGGATGATAGCATAAAACTCCTTATCATAAGTGGAGTACTTCACTTTCACTTCATTCATCTTCTCGTTGAAATACGCTATCGGCCTATCTTCCTGACTCAAGATTGCCCCTATTGCAAATCTGCTTGCATCACATTTCACTTGAAATGTTTTTCGGAAATCCGGCAACACCAAAACTGGTTGTTTCGTGATCTTCCTCTTCAACAGATTGAAACTCTTCTCAGCTTCCTCTATCCAGTGAAAAGACTTATGTCTTTTCTTCACTGTATCCATCATCACTGCACTAATTCCACTGAAATTCTTGATGAATTTTCGGTAGAAACTAGCCAATCCGTGAAAACTTCTCACCTCAAAAATATTCTTCAGTGATGGCCAATTCTTGATTACCTCCACCTTATCTGGATCCATCCTCAACTCATTTGTAGAAATAGCAAATCCCAAGTAAATGAGCTCTATCTTCATGCATGAGGATTTCTTCATGTTTATCAACAACTTATCCTACTATAACCTCTGCATCACTGTAGCCAAATGCTTTAGCTTCTCTGCCATTGTTTTACTATACACCAGTATGTCATCTAAATACATGATAACAAATTTCCTGATGAACTCCCTCAGGACTTCATTCATCAATCTCATGAAGGTACTTGGTGCATTTGTTAATCCAAACAACATAACAAGCCATTCATACAACCCTTTGCTAGTTTTGAATGTTGTCTTCCACTCATCACCTTCTCTCATGCACATCTAGTGATAACCGCTTTTCAAATCAATCTTTGAAAAATACTTCGCTCCACTCAAGCAATCCATCAGATCATCCATCCTCGGCAATGGAAATCTGTACCTGATGGTTATCTTGTTGATCACCCTCGAGTCAGTACACATCCTCCAGCCTCCATCTTTCTTCGGACTGAGTACTATTGGAACAACACATGGACTCAAGATTTCCCTGACTAAACCTTTGTCCAACAAATCTTGGACTTGCCTTTTAACCTGTTCATTCTCTTGCGCCGTCAATCTGTGTGCGGCTTTGTTTAGCAAACTAGCTCCTGGTTTGAGATCAATATGATGACTCGCACTTCTATATGGTGGCAACAGATGAGGTAATTCGTCCACTACAATGTCAACGAACTCTTCCAGTAGTTCCTGAACTTCTTCTGGTAAATCATCCACCCTTGTGCTGGTCAAAACAATTCTTGGTTTCCTGACCATAATGAACTATGGATCTTCCTTCTTCTTAACCTCTGTAAGAAGTTCCTTCCCACTCATGAGAAGTACTGTGTTGCTTACTTCCGGCTTCACCTCCTTATCCTTAATTGGAAGAAACATGTGAGTCCTGCCATTCTTATATAGGGTGTATGTGTTCTTTCTCCCATCATGAATCAAATTTCTGTCATATTTCCATGGTCTACCCAACAATAGATGACAAACATCCATAGGAATGACATCACACAATATCTTATCATTATATCCTCCTATATTGAATTCAACTAAACATTGTTTAGTGACAGTTACTTGGTGTCCTTTTTGTAGCCATGAAACTCTATATGGGCTTGGATGATCAGTCATCTCCAGCTCCATCTTTTCTACCATTTCCGTAGAAACGAGATTATCCGTGCTACCACTATCTACAATGACCTTGCATACCCTATCCTTGGTTTTGCAAACAGTCTTGAAAAGTCTGGTCCTTTGGACTGAATTCTCCACCTCCTTCTCAGGTGTCAAAAGGACTTTTCGCATCATCAACGATCTTTCGCCTTCAGCGTCTTCTGCCTCAACATCCCGCCTCTGTGCTTTGGTGATGTGAGCTTCTCCACCTTCTTTCTTCTTTTCTAGACACTCATAAGACTTGTGCCCATTATTTCCACATGTGAAGCATGTGATTACTCCACCTCTTCCTCTTCCTTTACCTCTAATACGAGGAAAAGTTTTATTGTCAGCATAATCTCCTCTTTTCTCAATATGTTGCCCTCGCTGTGAGGTTCCACCTCTTTTAGTTCGAGTCTGAGGTTTCTTCCAGTCCTACTTGGGCTTCTGATATTTATCCTGGGCAACTGATTTGCCTCTGGGCTGACTTCTACCTCGGCCCCTCTGACCCTGTTTTTGGCTCAGCTTCTCTTCCGCTTTCAGAGCCATCTGATAAGCATCTTCCACCATTCAGATTGTTACCATGCTCATCTCATCCTGGATATCATATCTCAGGACATTCATGTATCTGACTACTTTTTCATCATCGCTTTCCCGATGACCTACCCTAATGTTCAGCTTGTAGAATTCTTCAGTGTATTCTTTCACTGTCATCAGCTTCTGTCTCAGGTTCTACATCCTCCTAAACAGAGTAATTTGATAGTCCCTGGGGATGAATTTCGCCTTCATCTTCACGATCATTCTATCCCAGATTTTGATCTTTTACTTTCTCTTGTAGCGTTTGTCAGCTTGTAGTTCATCCCACCACAATGTTGCATGTCCTTTCAATCTTGTGACAGCATGCTTGACTTTCTTGTCTTCTTCGACATCTTCATAGCTGAAGTATGTATCTAGAGCTCTAATATAGTCTAGAAGCTCCTCTACATCCAAGTTTCCCTCATAAACTGGAATGTCCATTTTCTCTCTTGCACCCATCCTTGCAATAGCTCTGATCAAATGTTTGTTTGATGCATCTTCAACTGCAACTTCTTCTTCTTGTTCAGCCTCAATTTCACTTTCGGAATCACTAAGATCCCCCACACCGACTGTGCATCTTTGCGTTGTCTCCATGTCTTCAAGTCTAGCTCGTAGATCATGCATTTCTCTCTCCATGGCTGGATCTGTCGTTTGCCTGCCTCTTCTTCTCGGCATTTCCCTCTCCTCTGGTAGATCGGGTGTTTGCCTGTCCCTTATCCTTGGCGGCATGGTGAATTCTCTTTCTCTTCTATAGAAAGAAAAGAACCTTTCTGCACTCTGATACCAAACTGATGTCGACGCACTCAACCCGTAGGTCGAAAGGTTCATGTCGATGCAGGATCTTTCCTTTCTACCAGCCCGAAGAACCCTAATGGTTCTTCTATTTCCCTATCGAGAAATCTACACCCACAACAAACTTTCACTAGATCCCCTCTTTTCACTTGGGAGATTGGAGTTCACAACTTCATGAGGTCAGTGGTCGAGCATTGGACTCTCGAATCCCCAAATCCCGATATGACCAATGCTGACCTTTCCTTTCCCCCATCAGGATTTTCCCTATCGCAATTTCGGCGTTTTCGATGTCAAACAACTTGTCTCATCGACTCTCGACTCCCGATTTTATGAAACTCCGATATACTCGTGAGTTTGAATTTTCAACGCCCCATCACCTCTATCAGGATTTCAGACTTTGCGGTGTCGCGAATGCTGATGAAAATGTTTCAGGACTTCTCACCATGAAACTTTGAAATAGTGTGCCACCTATCCACCTTGCTGACTTCTCCGTGGCCCACACAAATCCACTTAGCTTTTGAGATATCACGTATCAGAATATCGTGACTCTCGTTGCAATGTTTATGGGACTTCCACCCACGAAAACCCGATACAAGTATACACATGTAAATCCAATGGCCCTTATGGCTCGGATCTACGGTCCTACCCCTCCTGAGATTTGAACCCATAGGAATACTCGTAGTAACTCCCCTGCTTCTCTATGAGATCGGACGACTCACGGAAGTTCGTGAATCCTCCTCAGAGAATTTCGACCATCTGTTCTTGCTCTGAGAACCTCTGCACAACTAACTAAGTTACGTATATTCATGGAACTCGTCCTCTTGCATGCAAACTTATGATGCCTCTTGCAAAATTCAAGGTACTTGACCTTTTTTCTGCCTCCAACGCCCTTTTGAAGACTTCAGATCCTTCTGAACTGTCTTCAGTTTCGAGTCTTAAGAAAGACTCTTGTACGCACTCCTTGCAACAACCTTCAGACACTTCCAAGTATTGAATCCTTTTGACCCTGCACACACCTTCCCAATGCTTCACTCAGGTCCGCAACCTTGATACTTCACCTAGCCTCTGCACTCCTTGCACGGTTCATGTGCCCAACTGCACTTTTGAATGAACAAGAACAAAAGCTTAACTACCTGAGTCCTTTGTCAATGCGCTCCTTGCGGACACTTCAACTGCACTCCTTGCAGGAACTCTGGCTCAAGTAGAGAAACAATTGAAACTCATTCCTACTTCCTTTCAGACTTCAAACTCAAACATGAAATCATATACACAGCATATAAAGAAAATTTTTAATAGGAAGCAAACATTTATGAGCATATCATTCAACATCAATACACAGAGAACAAACACAAAACCATGCATTTGAATCAAAATCTTTCTATTAATCCAAATATCTGTACATGGGTGTTCTTACACAGCTCTCTGCTTCTCCTCTATGATCTTCAATAATGCTTCTGATCTAATGTTACAATACACAATGGGGGTGTCTATATCCCGTTTCCCTCTTGTGCTCTAAAACTGTCTAGTCTGGAATTGAATTCTACCTACTTGCATTAACTACTTTAAATGCCTTCTACCTACTAAGGACGAGAGAAAATTGCTCAAGGTCCGGTTACATTATACAAGTGCGCTTCATTAAATTTCCACATTTATGTTTGTGCATCAACTCCAAGAGAAATTCAAAATTTGTGCTGGCATGTTCAGCTGTCCTTCGCTTCCACGTTGGCTCGCTTGATGTTGGAGATGCTCCTGCATCAGTCATCAATGGAAAAGGTATCTTTCCATCTCGGGCTGCTCCCCCTGACTGAACTGTCCTCTTATGGTGTTTCCTTGTGTACATCTAAGACATATAAGATAAGTTTTCAAAAAGCATTCATTTTGGAGTAGAAATAACTCTAAGTCTTTGGCGAAGATATTCAAAGGCTTCCCGTGGAAGTGGTTTTGTAAAGATGTCTTCCACTTATTCTTTTGTTCCCAAATACTCAACTTTGATATTCTTTTCTACGACCTGTTCCTGTAGAAAGTGATACTTGATTGGAATGTACTTCGTCTTGGAGTGCATGACCGAGTTTTTTGAGATACTGATGGCACTTGTATTATCATAGTATATTGGAATGAGCTCATCATACTCAACCTATATATCTATCAAAGTTTGTTTCATCCAAATAACCTATGTACAACATGCTACTTCTGCAATATACTCTACCTCGGTTGTAGGTAGAGATATTGATGATTATTTCCTGCTTATCCATGATAACAAACACTCACCTAAGTAGAACACTACTCCATTGGTGCTTCGTCAATCATCAATACAACCTTCCCAATCTGCATCTGTGTAGGCAATAAGTGATAGATATTTTCCTTTTCGATACCATAATCCAAACTCTTATGGTCCTTTGGTATATCTGAAGATCCTTTTTACTGCTAATACATGTGATTCCTTTGGTGTTGCTTGAAATCATGCCACCTATCCAACTAACTGCATTACATCTAGTTTAGATGCTATCACATATAGTAGGTTGTCAATCATTGACTTGTATTGCCTCTGATCTATAGACTTCCAATCATCATATTTGCTCAACTTACAACTGGTTTGCATGGAAGTGATAACTAGTTTGCAATCTTCCATTCCGAACCTCTTTAGCACTTCTCCGATATACTTGGTTTGAGAAATAAAAATTCCTTCGCTGCTTTGATGTATCTGAAGTCCGAGAAAGAAGGATAGTTCTCCAAGTAACAACATTTCAAATTCATTATGCATGTCTTTTGCAAATTTCTGGCTTAACCTATCATCATCACTACCAAAAACAATATCATCAACATAAACTTCAATTAATGAAATATTACATTGACTTACCTTGATGTAGAGGTTGTTGTCCACAATTCCTTCTCTGAACCCTGCCTACTACAGATACTTATCTAGCTTGGAGTACCATGCTCTAAGAGCTTGTTTTAGACCATACAAGGCATTATTTAATTTACACAAATAGTCTGTGTTCTCTAACAACTAAAATCCTTTTGGTGTTCAATGTAGAATTCTTCTTCAAGTTCCCCATTCAAAAAAGTTGATTTTACGTCCATTTGATATACTTTAACATTTTTGGAGAATGCTTAAGATAAAAGAAAATGGATTGCTTCCATTCTGGCAAATGAGGAAAATGTCTCTTCAAAGTTGATTCCTTCAATCTGTGCATATCCTTTACATACCAGTCTAGCTTTGTTCCTTGTAACCTGTCCATCTTCATTCAATTTATTCCTGAAAACCCATTTTGTTCCGATCACATTCTTATTCTTTGGTCTTGGAACCAATTCTCAAGTGTCATTTATCTCTATTTGATCCAATTCTTCATCCATGTCCTTATTCCAAAATTCATCCTTGCTAGCTTCTTCAAAAAAGTTTGTTTCAATTGTAGATAAGAGTGCTAGGTGTCTTTGTTCTGGTGAATGGATTTTTGTTCTAGTCTCAACTCCTGCATCTTTGTTTCCAATAATCTGATCTGAAGGATGATTTTTATATACTTGTTTGCTAGGTGTCTTTGGAGATACATATTGAAATGTCTCTTCTGCTTCTTTCAGATTCTCTTCATCTTCATCTTCCTCTTCTACTTCTTTTTCATCTTCTTCTTCAAAAATTTGTTCCATTGATTTGTTTTCTTCTTCCTTTGATTCTGGTCTACCTATTTCATCAATTGTTATGTTGATGCTTTCCACAACTTTGTTTAATATTATATTGTAACACTTGTATGCTTTCCTTGTACTTGAGTAAACAATAAGTATTCCTTTGTCCAGAAGAGAGTCAAACTTTCCCATTCTTCCATATTCTCTTTTGATGTAGCATTTGCTTCCAAAAAGTATGATGTGCTTCACATTTGCTGGTCTTCCTTTCCATAGCTTGTAGGGAGTTTTATCAGTGTTGTTTCTGACCATTACTTTGTTTTGAATGTGAACTGTTGTATGCACTACCTGTGTCCAAAAAATATATGTCAACTTTGAATCCATTATCATTGTTCGAGCCATTTCTTGTACTATCTTGTTCTTTCTTTCAACAACTCCATTCTGTTGAGGTGTCTTAGCAACGGAGAATTGCCTTTTTATTCCATGATTTCTGCTGTAGTTCATAAATTCCTTTGAGTTGAATTCTCCTTCATTGTCCGATATCAAGCATTTGATTCTTGAATCCATCTCATTTTCAACCATTTCCTTGTAGATCTTGAAGTTTTCAAAAGCCTCTGCCTTGTTCTTGAGAAAGAAAACTACAATCATTCTTGTATAATAATCAACTAATAACATAAAGTATCTCTCACCTTTTAAGCCTTTTGTTGTAGTTGGTCCAACTAGATCAGTATGCACAATTTCCAGTGGTTTTGTTGTTGAATATTTCTTTGATTTGAACTTGGTCTTTGTTTTCTTTCCTTGTTGACAATGCTTTCATAAAGTGTTGGTTGGTTTCCTGATATGGGACATTTCTCTGAATTCTTATCTTTTCATGACTTTGACAAGGTTATCAAAATGCATGTGACTCATTCTTTTATGCCATAGCCAACTTTCATCTTCCTTTCCTAGACAACACTTTTCATTTCCAATTTTTCTTAACACATATATGTTGCTTGAAGTTCTTGCAACTGTAGCGACCAATTTCCCTAAAACTTATTTTATTATCTCACACTTTTGTGAATCGAAAGTAACTTTATGACCTTGGTCATACATTTGACTCACACTTAAAAGATTATGTTTCATATCTTCTACTAGTAGAACATTTTCTGCCTTTTCATTCTTGTTCCCAATTCAGACTGTGTCTTTTCCAATGATTTTGGCTAAATCATCATTTTCGAAGGAGACTAGTCCATCTCTTTCCTTTTGTAATGTAAGAAACTTGTCTTTATCACCTGTCATGTGTTTTGAACATCCACTATCAACATACCAACCACGTTTCTTCTGTTTAGCTTGTAGAGTGACTATGCATTCTTCATTGCTATATTGATCTTTCTTTCTTATCCATGTCATTTTCTGAGGTTCTTGTTTGTGACTCTGTTGAGGTTCTTTAGGAGGGACTGTCATTCTACAATTTTTGGCCATGTGTCCAAAATTGTTATATTTGTAACATTCCACTTCAGTGCTCAAAGATTCAAACCTGTTGTAACTTTGTCTCTGTGTTTCACTAGGTCTGCTTGAATAACCCCTTTGCATATGGCTCTGAAAGTAGTTATTGTTCCTGTTGTTAGCTTTGCAGTTTATAGCTTTATTTCCAAAATTATTACATGCATAACATAAACCAAAAAATATAGTTTAATACCTGGTAGTTGAAGATCTTCTGAAAGGAGGTTCTCTTATGAATCCTTCTTCTTCTTGAGGCATGTCTATCTATTGTTGATTCTGAAATCTGAATCTTCTCGGTGGAGAACTATCCTTGTAATCATCCTTGTATATCTTTTTATCCACTTTGATTGTTTCTGCATAGATTTTTGGATTTATTTCTTACTTTGTTGTTTTGGATCTTGATCCCTTTTTTGTTTGATTGTATCCAAGTCCGGACTTGTCAAGATGATATTTTTTACTACTAATAATGTCATCCAAAACTTTTGAGCTATTCTGCATATTTTTCTTTTGAATATCCTTTCTTAGTGTAATAATCTTTGCTTCCAGGTTTCCAATGATCCCATCCTTTCCTTTTAGTTGTTGTTTGTGTGCTTCTTCAATTCTTTTATCTTCTTCTATTTGAACCTTCAATTTTGTGATCATTTGTTCTAGTTCTTGAGTGTCTTTTTTCTTATCTAGTTTTGCTTGTAGTTTTTTGTTTTTCTTCTTTTCTCTTCTGATAACTTCTATGACACTCATTAATTCTTCTTGGAAGACAACTTTTGCCTCTTCAATTTCTTCTTCATATGCTTCTTCATATTCTTCTTCGAATTCTTATTTATCAGAGTTTTCTACTACCATGAATAGAACTCTCCCTGTTTCACTGTCACTGACTTCATCTTCATCTGATGATGAGATGTCTTCTTTGGTGCAAAAGATTTTCTTGAAAACTTTCTTTGTAGTTCTTTTACCTTTATATGTTTGTTTTCCTTTTGAGTAACCTTCATCATTTCTCTTTTTATTATGAGGAAATTTGTTAGCAAAATGACCAATACCATCACAATTAAAAAAAATTAAAGAAAGCTTACCTCTATACCTACCATTGGTTCCCTTGTTCAGTATTTTGACGAAGTTGGCCACTTCATCATATTTCGATACGTCACTGCTACTGCTATTTTCTTCTTGTTCCTTTTTCTTTTGATTTGATCTTTTCGATGCTTTGAAGGCCGCTTCTTTTACATCTGGATTTTCCTATTCAGTTCTCATCTCATATGATGTGAATATTCCATGCAGTTCATCCATGCTTATTGAGTTTAGATCTGATATTTCTTATAGTCCTGATATCTTAGGGTTGAATATCATAGAAAGAGATCTTAGTAACTTTTGAACAATTACAGATTCTTCAATTTGTTCTCCCAATCCTATGATTGCAATCACTGTTTCATCAACTCGTAAGAAGTAGGCTGGGATATCTTCATTTTCCTTCATTTTTAGTTGTTCGAACTGACCTCTGTAAGTTTGAATCTTTTCTAGTTTGACTTTTGAATCTCCTTCATAAATATTTCGAACCTTGTCTCAAATATCTTTAGCAGATTTACAATGTGCAACTTTGGTGAATATCGTATCACTGAGACCATTCAAAAGTGCATTCTTGGCTTTGGAATTATTCTCACCGAGTTTCACTGATTTGTCATTTGTTGGTGGAATTGTTGGTGTTGTGTATCCATCTACAAATGATTTCCAAACTTGAAATCCCTGTGCCTATATATATGTCATCATCCTTATGCTCCAAAAATCATACTTTTTTCCATCAAACTATGGTATTCCATTTGTATACGAGTTGGTACTCTCCATGATCTACCTTTCATTGGTTAAACTGATTTCTGAAGGAACCTTCTTTGATACCAATTTTTGGATTACTAAGAGGGGGCATGAATCAGTAATAGCGTAATTATAGTATTTTTTTTTCAAATGTTATATCAATGTAGAATTATTATCCAATAATGAGCAATAAAAAATAAACAATCACACACATACACAATACACCAGTGTTTTACGTGGAAACCCGAATCGGGAGAAAACCATGGAACATTTTTTCTTATATGTATTAAAGAATTACATTCATTAGAAGCACCAACTTCCTTTGTTTTCCAGCTGCAACTGGAAGGAGGCTCCAACCCCCTAGTTTCTTAGGATACAACCTGAGGGAAGATCCAACTCCCCAATTCTCTGGCTACAACTAGAAGGAGGCTTCAACCCCCTATGTTCTTCGGCTACAACCAACTATCCTTGCCCGTTCCTGCCACCCTGAAGTAGAAGTAGAATGATGGAACCACTGTCACAATATCACTGTGAGATATATC
The DNA here is from genome assembly GCA_009831015.1 of Picea engelmannii. Taxonomy (NCBI): domain Eukaryota; kingdom Viridiplantae; phylum Streptophyta; class Pinopsida; order Pinales; family Pinaceae; genus Picea; species Picea engelmannii. The sequence continues at coordinate 335,533 of ML785283.1, read as the reverse complement.
ATTGTAAACCTATACCAATAAATCTAAACCATGCATCAACCATGCATAAACCTGTACCTCAACCTGTAATCAACCTGTACCATAAACAAGTGCATCAACCCTGCACCAACCTGTACCAAACAACTCGTAATCAACCTGTACCATAAAAAGTGCATCCAACCATGCCTGTACCAAACAACTTGTAATCAACCTGTACCATAAACAAGTGCATCCAACCATGTACCAAGTGTGTACCAATCATGTTTCAGCTACTCATAAACTATGAATCATTAATATGTACCAACATCATCAACTATACACCTCATGTATGTGCCAACTCATCAACTACTTGTCTCAACCATGTACTCAACATGTACCTCAACCAAAATCCCTCATCAATTTCATCATCCAAATATGATTTGTGGCTTTGCAATAGACCTTTTTTATATGATCACATTCCTGCAAACCTTCCTTAACTTTAACAACAAGAGACTAGCATTTTCATCAAACATTTCTTTTGTCTCACATGCCTAGTTTTGGATTAGTCAACAACCCTAACTTGAAGTAATCATAACTTTGAACCTATAATGTATAAAGATATGAAACTGATACACAATGTTCTTCAATGTGATTTATGCAATTCCTCCAAGTGGCACTAGTTGGAACCTCTCATAAAAGGAGTTATAGCAAAAATGACATACCTTGTTGAATTATGGCTTATTCTAGAGAGAGACTTTGTAGAGAATTCCCTGCATGAAATATTCGTTGAATTGATCTAAAAATGTTACACAACATAATAAATATTGTACCCTAACCAATACATTTGGTCTCATGTAATTGGGATCTATTATGTAGAAGTTATGACATTTTTACCTGAAACACATGTTTTTGACTAGTTTCAGGACTAGCCACAAACCCTATATTCCACGGAGTGTAACTCCCAAAATACAATGAACCACAAGATTTATTTTTTACCATAGATACTTGGGTATGTTTTCTCAATGACATAACAATTTCACAATCTGAATCATTATAGAAAAAAAATTATAGAGAAAATGGTGAGATTACATGTAAATAACATACCTTAGAAAACACCATCAAAAGAATTTATCCTTCCTTGCATTGTGGCCTTGTTTTCTTCACCTTCCCTCATAAATTTGGCTTATATATCCTTGGTTACCTTAGACACCTATAGATATTCAATATGATCAAGTGTAATCAAAATGAGAGAGTCTTTCCTCTTATTTATACTCTCCAAGTAGCTTCCTTAAAAACATCTTCTAGGTCACTTGGCCCACTTTCCTTATTTTAGGGTTAACCCACTTCTAATTTCTCCATTAAATTTATTATTGAAATAATTTACTTTGTGTTCACTTTGAATTATAATACACTCATCACTTCACTTTATTATTTACCTTTTAAAATCTCTTAAACCACTTTGACTACATTGACCTTTTGGGGCTTCTAGATGACATATGAGGGTCCTCCAACTTCGTAAGGCCATAACTCTCAAAATGTGAGGAGTTATGTGACATTCCACATACCACTAGAAATGGAATGACATGTACTATCCATCTAGAATATTATTACCTTCAAATATAGAAAAAATCATACCGTTATCCATCAAGCAAACTTGGGTCCATTACCCAAACCTAGGTTCTCCAACTTCACATGGTCATAACTCTCTAACCATGAGGAGTTATGTGACGGTCTACATACCACCGGAAATAGCATGACAAGGAATATCCATCTAGGATAATTTCCCTAACAAGTTCACTATCCTTCATCACATTATTCCACAATTAATCATGGGTTCTCTTACTCCGCAAAGCGTCTTCCCATGAGGGATTTCACCATAAGGGGACCACTTTGGAGTTCATCCATATTTACTTCTTATCAACCATGACAAAACAATAATGAGTCATATTTACATTAAACAATCTTGGGTCCATTACCCAAACCTTTATGCTACAGGGCTTTCTTCAAGGGTTGACATCAATGACAACCAACCTTAATCAACAACTTGATATTATGATAAGGCTTGATAGACCTTTATATAGCATTACAAAATGGTCCATTGAAAAAAGTAAAAAAGATCTCATTAAATGAGTCTCTATTATTAGTATAATAGATCTAACTACCCAACTAACTAAGTAATGGAAAATAAAACCTAATACAATAATGGAAGGAGATCATTAAATGAGTATATGTTATTATAATAATATATCTAACTACCCAACTAAGTAGTGGAAAATAAAACCCAATGGAGAGGTGAGACTTTTTTGACCCATATGGGAAACCTTTTAGCCCAATTAATTAAAGAGGAGGTGGGCATATCCTTGATCCACATGGGCAATTTATTAGTTTTATAGCTTTATGATTTTTGCATCCAAATTTAGACCATATACCCCCTAAAATTAAGATCATTATGAGCTTGTTTGTATTAGTATAATAGATCTAACTACCCAACTAACTAAGTAATGGAAAATAAAATCAGATACAATAATGGAAAGAGCTCATTAAATGAGTCTCTATTATTATAATAATAGATCTAACTACCCAACTAACTAAGTAGTGCAAAATAAAACCCAATGGAGAGGTGGGACTCTCTTTGACCCATATGGGCAACTTGTTAGCCCAATTAATTAATGAGGAGGTGGGAATCTCCTTGATCCACATGGACAATCTATTAGATTTATAGTTTTATGACCCTTTCATCCGAATTTAGACCATATACCCCCTAAAATTCAGATAACTAAATCTTAATGTTGATATTTCACCTTAAATCAATTTGTGTGTAGTGTTATCAAATCATGTTCTCCATACCTTAAGCATGGTTTTACACCTCTAGATTGTAGGGTTATTAAGCTTAAGGATTCAAAGATTCCATTGAGTCAACTTGTAAATTTCTTCCATCGCTAACAAGGCTTGTTATGTATTTTTTATAGTAATTACCACCCCTACCCTTTCTCTCCTATGGAATTATCCCAACTTCATCTCTTTTAAATTTCACAGATTAAAAACTAGAATACTAGGGTGTAAAGCCATCTCTTCCAAATTTCACAAATAAAAAATTAGAATACTATCATTTACCCAAGTAAGATGTATATGGATTTTTCTCAACCAAATTATTACTTGGACTTTTGGGGATATAACTTACATAATATATAATATATAAATTGTAAATTATACATGTTCTTGATAGAAGGCCTACTTGAGTACTACACTATATTAGTTATATAAAACATAAATTTATTTATTTTTAACTAATATAAGTAATAATTGATATAGTTAATTTTTTATATTATTTGTAGTTGTTTCATTAATAGTGTAAAACTATTTCAAAATTGTCCCATAAATAAGGCATATTTGAGTAATAAGTTTATATAGAGAGATAGTTTGTAAGAATGTAAATTTATGAAGCTTTAAGGACCCTTTAAAAAGACCTTTTAAAATTTTATCAAATTTTTTCCATTAATATTATTATTGACAAAAAAAAATTAATTGTATTGTATCTTTTTCTCATTCAAGTTATTCCAATTTTACCCATGTATATTTCTCAAACCTTAAAAAAAATACTATAGCGTGCTTAAATCCATTTTACATATATTTTTCTCCTTCTTAGTGTTTTCACTATCTAGCTAACTTAATATATAACTGAAATTGGACTCATAATTATATTAAAATACAGCTAGTATATATAAAACATAATCATAATGATTTATACTCAAATAAAGACAACAATATTGTATAGTTAGTTTAGTGTATATGAAGTTATTTTCTATTATTATTATTATTTTTTAGTTTTACATCATTATGTGTTATTTATCTAGTTTTGGTGTATTTAGGTGGCTTTTTAGTCATTTTGGATAAACTTGTACACATTTAAGTGTTATTGAAAAACATAATAAACTATATTGATGAGCTCATAAAGTTTTATCTATACAAAGCCAAATTTAATGAAATATGACTTTTTAGAGAAAGAATTATAAGTCATCAAAGTTCAAAACTTTGATAGGTTTGGTGCAAATTTCTAATACTTATACTAAACACAATTTAAATTTCAAAGATACTAAGTAACTATAAAAATTGTAATGCTAAATGTTTGATATAGACGAAGTTTAATGTTAATATCAAGAATGAAAATAAAAATCATTAATAAAAAGAAGTTGAAATATTACAAATATTTTATCAATCTTAGTATGGTCAATAAAAAACTATTTTTGGGATATTATATGCACTTAAAAAACAAAATGAATATCAATAAGATTAGGATCTTCAAAGTAAAATTCTTCCTTGAAGCAATTATAAAACACCTTACTATGTTCAAAGCAATATTTAGTTTGTTTTTCATTATTAAATTACTAAAGTGTCTTGATACTTTCATTTTACTATGTGCAAATATAAAAATGATACTCTAAATAATATTTATTTTGATTTTTTTAAGTGTGTAGTAAACTTTGTGAATGTCATGGGAAGATAAACATTATCATTAATAAAAGTTCACACTCTTCTCTAATTTATTTTTGGCTAAAAATAATTTGGAAAAATGACTTGGATAAATGTTTAGAAGGTTGGGACATCCAAGATGGTATCTCTATAAATCTAAAATTGAAAATAAAGTGATTAAAATATCAAAGACTAAACAAAGAATATGTACCAAACTCATATTGTCAATCCATCATTATCTATTTCATTGTGGAGTCATTCCTTGTGCTACTAATGCAAGAGCATCGTAAGCGGCTAGCCAAGCGAACATGAAGGTGGAAGATAGCTGGAAAAGCACCAACGCACGTTTTTGAAATTTTTTGTAAAATTAATGAAGCGGACATTAATGTGATAACTGGAGGGGAGCGTACTTACATTTATGTCAAGATATTGTGAACATACCTTGAGCGTTGCTCTCGTCTATAGTATGTAGAAGCATTTATGCGTAGTTAATGAAAGTAGGTAGATTTGAATTAATAGATTAGATAGTTTTAGGAGCGTAGGAGAGAAAATGGATATAGACACCCTCGCCTTTGTATTATTGTAAGATTAGATCATTAGCACAGAGCAGAAGAAGAGAGATGTAGCAGAGAGATGTAGAGAAGAACCCATGTACAGGAGCTTGAATTAATATATGAAGCTTTGACTCAGATTTCATGGTGTTATGATGCTCACTGTTTACATATACTGAATGGTATGCTTACAATTGTTTTATTCTCTTTGTTATGCATTTGTTATGATGCTATGTTGTGTTGAATGTATGATTTCATGTTGAATGTATGAAGTCTGAGAGAGAAAGAGAATGAGTTTCAATTGTTTCTCTTCCCGAGAGAAGTTCCTGGAAGGAGTGCAGTGAAACGTCCGCAAGGTGTGCATTGACAAGGGTTCTGAGTCTATTTCAGAAAGCTCAAGAGGGATACCATTGGTCTCATTCCAGCAGAAGTGCAGGTGAAGCACAAAAGTTGTGCAAGGTGTGCGCAGGCTAGTTGAAGCCTTAGAATTTATCAACCAAGGTTGAAGAGTGAAAGAATGTTGTTGTCAAGAGTGCACAGAGTCGAAGAATCAAATACACAAAAGTATTTGAAATATTTCCACAAAGAGTGTGTGCAGGAGTCCTTTCGAGACTTGAGGTTGCGATAGAAATCTCAAGAGGGTCAGCGCCTTTGAAGTATTCAAAGGAAGACGGGGAGTTGAATCATCACGTAGAAGTTAAGTCCCAGAGAAAGAACGTCAAGTCAATTTGGGCCAGAGATTCAGAGGAAGGAATCGAACGGTCTGAATTCTCAGTGGAAAATTCGCGAAGTTGCAGGGACCGTCGGATCCAGTAAAGCTACAGGGTGGTTAAGAGTTGGATGAACCCACCACTCTGGTGTCAAGAAGTAACGAAGACCATTGATCATGGTTAGTTCGGGCCATTGGATCATTCTTTCGAACTCGGGGTTTGTGAGTTCAAACGGCAGACCAAATCCTTTAGTTGCACAAACTCCCAAGTAGCGAGAAGTAGGAATAACCGTTGGATCGGAACCTCTTCGCTATATCGCGTATCAGGGTTTCGAAGGTTGGGAGGAATCAGTTTCGAATACAGAAGTCGTGAAGTGTAAGAGCCAAGGTCTCGTGCGAATACATGGTACATCCGATTTGGTGGGGACTGCATGGTTGACAAGTGGACATTCATCACCTGGGAGGGAGTCAACACCCTGTTGACTTCTCGTGCTTCGGGTTCTCATAAGAAAGGAGCACAGGGACTCAACAAATCAACTTGTGAAGTTGTGAGTTGCAAGAAGTACTGAAGGAGTCAAATCTTCTTTGACTTTCGCGTCTCAGAGTTTCGTAAAAGAAGGGCCTGGAGGTTCAACCCTTCAACCCATGAAGTTGCGAGTTGTGAGTGAGGTTAGTACTTAGCTCTAGCCGATGGTTACACATGGAGGGCGCTAACAAGGAAGATCCATACCCCATCGCATCTTGGGTATCGACGTTTGGTGAAGAAAAGTCAAGGGTCTTCGACTCGTGAACACGCTAGTTGTGAAAGGCACTTGCGCAAGGACCAGGTCATGGTCGTATGGAAGTGTAAGGCTCGCACTTGGAGTTAAGGTGGACAGGGCGGGTTTTTCAGGAAGGACCTGTGGATACACCCTTGTGTGTGTGAGATATTCCTGTAGGGAAATTGAAGAGTTAATCCGACTCAGAGGAGAATTAGAACGATCCTGCACAGATCTTGGCCCAAGGGTCGGGGTTTGCATCAACTACCTTCCAAACTTGTTTAGTTTTCCTAATAATAAGTTGGGTGTCACCTTCCACCTACAAAAAAATTATTCTCATTTCTAATGACATTTCTAGGTCCTTAAAGGTATGGATTTTTTAAAAAAAAAAAAATTGTAAGAAAGTTTTTGTATTATATAAAAGTCCTTCTCAGAACCAGGTTCAGGAATACATTTACTAAGTCAAGCGGTTGTAATTACTGGACTGCTCCGTGAGGAGAAACCAGTTCAGCCAACCGTATATAAAAGTAACAAAATTTTAACATAGCTAAAGAAAACTAAGCTATTTGCTACCAGGAGTACCACTAGAACTAAAGTAAGGAACAAGCACTGTATAATCTGGAACATACTCGGGCATGGGGCCAGGCCAAGGTTCCTCTGTGATAGTTGTCCCGCCGGCAGTCCAATTCATGTCTGTGGTTGTGTTGCTCTCATCTGCGTGTACCGGTATGTCGAAGCTGCCGCATCTGTCGTCTTCCTTCTCCTTGGCTGCCATTGCCGAGACTGCTACGTTGTTTTCTCCCGCTAAGTTTGCCGAAGGCTCCGTCCATACGAGAGCAGTCCTGGGCTCTGGAGAAACTGTCGTCCCGTCCACATGCTGGCTTTGCTCATTGGAATTCTCAGGAGTGGCGCTAGAAAGATCTGGTGCAGTGGAGTTCTCAGGAGTGTCGCTTGAAAGGTCTGTAGCGGCAGGAGGGGGAGGAGCTAGGAGCTGAAGAAGGAGAGAGAGTCTCCCTTCCATTTGCTGGACTCTGAAGTGGAGGTCATTTACACCATCTCGGAGCTCAAAAACGAGGTCCTGTAGTATAGGATAGTGCTCACGCGGCATGAAGATCTGCAGAACCAAGGCAGAGCATAAAAATCGACTGATAAACCATGAAAATCGCCGGACCAGAGTCTAAGTCCTCCACCCAAGCGAGAATGCCAAAAGAGGTTTGCATGGTTCGGTGCATAGAGGGGAACGAGGGGAGTGGGATTAATGCCCCTCCCATCAAACTTGAATGCATATTAATGCTCTGGGTTGGCAGCTGCTGCGGGCACGAGCTGAGCACATGGCTCCGTGCTCCGTTGGCCTCCTCCCGCGCTCGCATCCCGCCATGTGGACCGCATTACCACCCCGATCGGGGATGGATTTTTTTAAATTATTCGTGACTACCCTAATCAAATTTTAATTTTAGATAAGGTGGAATTAGTAAAATTCACTTTGATGGGACAATATCTTGTAGTGTGGTTGTCAAATAAGAGTGAGATAGCTGGAATACCTAAATTCCATAATATTACTTAATAACTTTCAAGGTACTATGTTCAATTCATGTGCTTGGTCCATCTTTTATATGATATAGTCTCAACTATAATCCAAGAGATCTTATTGTATGTTGGTCCATCTTTTATATGATACAAACTCAACAATATTTCCAAATATCTTATTATGTGTTTCATGAATAAGCCTAGTATCACATAAAACTATAACTACATACAACTATATGCAAAAGCATACAATGTCTAAAAATAATTTTAGACCAAAAAATATTTTTCAAACATTTATAACATTCACTAATAAAACATAGGTAAGCCAATAAGCAAATTTGGCAAGTGCAGTCAATTAAACAATCATTGAACATTTTGATTACACTAAAAATTTCATCAATAAAACCCTAACATAGATGAGGATTATGTTGGACCTTTAGCATTAAAACAAAAACAAAATGAAATGAGAAAAATCCCAGTTTCATAGGATGAGAAGCCAAGTTTTTGCTAGTAATAAATCTTGATATATTTCAAGAAAAAAAAATTAAACACAAACATAGTAAACCCATAACCTTAAACATAGGACTAATCCTAATTTAGGCAATTGATGAACCCTAGAACCCTTGCATAGCACCCTGCAATCTGAAATGAGACTTGTTGGAAGATAGAAACCCTACATCTGCAATGACATTTGTTGGCAGATATAAACCTTGCATCAACAATGATGTTTTTTTCTCAAAAACCAAAAGCTAACCGAAATTTTTAAAAGGGGAAAATAAAATTTTAAATTTTGTTCCAAAGGATACTTGAGTATGGAAGTCCACATCTGTATCCATAATTGTTTCCTTTCAAAACCCACAATCCCCTTCTACTATTAACCCTTGGGAAAGGAAAAGGGTTTAACATATCAACTCCACCTCTATCAATTAAACCAATGAATAATGTATTACAAGAGGAAACAAAGACAAGTATCATCAGTTCCTTCTCAAATAATTTTTATGTTGTGGAATGAACAACTGAGACAACCATGGAATGTTGAAAATCTATCAAGTTGCATGAACTTTGTTTGAAATTCACCTATGACCATAAAGGGCACAGATTGTCCTCTTGTAATAACTATTGAATCATTGTGGAAGTGGCATTGATACGATCTAAAAGACCAAAATGAGTCAATGTTAAGAGTGAAATAGTTGCCACAATGAGTGTATCCATTCCATCAATGACCATGTGGATTATAGCCCGTTGACACTTAGTTGGCAAGTTGAATGCTTGTCCTTCCATGACCATCGGATGGTGAATCCAAGTCCAACTCTAAACAAACATGATCTCTCTCTCTCTTTCTCTCTCTCTCTCTCTCTCTCTCTCTCTCTCTCTCTCTCTCTCTCCATATCAAGAGGTTGGAGTGGGTAACCTTTGGGTGTAAAATCCATCCAATCTTTGAACCAGACAATAAAAAGAAGAAATCAAAATACATACATATGTAAAAAACTTTCTTATGGATTAAAATCTCAAAAACAATTTGATTTTAGCAAAGTGTTTTGAAGTGAAAGTAGGTGTTATTGATATATTTTCGGGTGTAACTGTTTAGTCTATGTCATTTAGATAATTTTAAATATGAACAAGTACATTGTCTTTAACACGTTTAATTTTTAAAATGAATAAGAGCATTTAGCCTTTCATTCATTTCACCATTTATAACTTGAAAAAAGTAAAGTGTAAGTTACCTACAGTGCATGGTTGTGTTGGAAACAAGATGCATTGTTTCTGTAGTGATATAACAAACACTATAAATTGTAATTTATTAACTTCAGCCCTGCTTTGGAATTTAAGGAAAACATTAACTATTTGCCAATAAAATAAGAAACATGTTTAAATCAGTTAATTATTGGACTACAATATAGATAAAAAGAAAATCTAAATAGTAAGTTCCACATGTTAAAGAAAAAAATTGTTGTATTTTTATTATAAAGGAAGAAACAATAATGTCAAAATTAATAGCTTATATAATATCATCTAGAAATTTCCTCCAATCCAAAATAAAGAAATAGTAAAGAGTAAACTGCAAAAGTAGCAAGGATTGCCTTTTGTTTATTGTGCCCATTGTGAAATTTTAAAATTAGCCTATCCAATGCTTTACATTTCCTCCAATGCAGAATAAAAGTAAAGAGTAAGCTACAGAAGTAACAAGGATTGTGTTTTGTAGAAAGGATTTACAACCATAAAGAGTTAAATACGCAAAACTAGGCCATTTTACTCTTTTATTAACAGAATTCTGTGTGAAACTGGCAGTTAGATCAAACTTGTATTAAAATTAGCAGCATTAGGTTATGGAGCTCAATGAATTTATGAAGTTAAATTGAGGGTAACAATAGTTCCTGAAACATTCTAACTACACAAGATAGAAGTCTATTTTTAACACTTTGGTTCGATATGAAAACTAAAACTTGTGGTGCCCCATATTTAGAAATCATTGTTGGGAAATCAACATCTTCACACCATGAGACACTTAACTTTGCCTAAAATTCACAAACCATTTTATGCATTATACAAATATTTCAAAGTACTAAGCTATATATCAAATGAAAAATAATTATGACAATTTGAAATCTATTTGCAAAGTGAAGTTATAATCTCTTTTTATGCAGCCTTTACAACTTCGAATAAAACCGCGGCTTAGTTTTCCAAGAAAAAAGACTTTGATTTACAACATAAAGTCCCCTCATAATAATACCAAAGATAAAATAATAATTCATACAATGAGAGCTTTGTTGTTAGTTGTAGGAACCTTAATTAATTAAACCCTAGAAAATTCGTATAATTAAACATAAATTTCTTTTTAAATGTGTAATATTTCACTAATCATCGTAAAAACATGTAATATTCAGCAAAAAAAATTAAAGTTAACCACAACATGAAATAGATTACAGATTCATCCACCTAACTTAGCAATTTCATAAATAAATTACTTGGTTCTGATGCTAAATTCCCTGTTGATCTGGTTGTCCTTTGCTGAAGTTGAAACTGCGTCAAACACTGCCAAAAACCGAGTTTTCCTCCCTGCCAACTAGGAGCAGTCTTTCTGGATCCCTAGCTCTAGGATACCGTAAGGATATCCTAGCCCCCGTGCCCAAAACCCCCAACAAACCGGTGCCCCCTTCTTTTGATTCACCAAAAAAACTTCCAAAGCCAAACACCTCACACCCCCCCAAGTCTCCACAGAAAAATCCTCCATAGAACTATCTTCCCCCCAAAAGAATCCTCTCGTCATATCCCTCCTTCACCGACTTTCTTCCCCCTCATT
>ML785283.1:311176-324114 GCA_009831015.1 Picea engelmannii | reverse complement strand
ATCATGGACAAATAATTAATAATAATTAATTAGTTAATATTATTTAAGAAATAATTGTTGTTTAACTAACATATTAGGACAGTCGGATTATCAAATTAATTATTATTAATCATCCCTATACATCTATTTAAGAAGGGTTGTTACATTAGCATCGTGCGCTCTTATTACATATATGACTGTCAAACAAAATGAATATTTTTGTTGTGTTGAAAAACTAAAGGGAAAGTGATAGAGACACAAAAGTAATGATAAAAAAAATGTCAAAGTTACACTAAAGATAGGAAAATAAATATTTCTGACAAAGGAGGGTTTTTGTTGCAACTGTCACTCAACCACTCACATAATCTACTCTGTATTCTTTCAAAAAACGTTGCAAGAAAACTATTACTCAATCATTGGGAGACACATGCCCATCACCATCTCCTTAGAATTGAATATCCCAATTCATGAACCAATTTGAAATAACATAATGGTACATTCACTCAACAACTTCATGCATTATTCAATCGTACAACAGATCCTCGAAATCATGTTGGGGGGTGAACATTACATATATTGAATGTGAACACTCCTCATTCCAAATGTCCCCTCTGACTGTTCTAAATTTTATGCACCACGACATCCCTCTATCCCTCTTTGCTTGTTCAACTTCTATAGTTTTATCTTGAAATACTGCAATAATTAGTGCAATTGTTGGTGGTGGGGAGAATATGGTGTTGGGGAAGTCATTAAAATTCAACAAAATATGACAAATTAAATTAGGCACAAGACCTCATATCAAGTTATTAGATCCTACCAAAAGATCTACAAGATGGAAAAAATGGTGCCTCGACTCACCAAAAAAGTTGTCACAGCAAACCCTACTCCCAAGAAGGAGAAAGAAGGAGGGGCTAAGGCCAAGAAGACAATGCCAAAGACTAAGCCAACAAGCATCATTGTTGTCGGAGCTGAAGAGCTGAAGCAATCACCGGCTAAAACCAATGGAACGGAGGCGGTGCCTGATGCTAACATGCTCTTTATGGTGAGCCCAACCAAGAAGGTGCATCAACAACATGCGAAGGAGGCTCCCAAGAAGGAAACACAGCCAGACCCCACAGAAGAAGCCTTCGTTGAGCTTCCAGTACCCCCAAGAGGGAAGAAAAAGATAATCTCGTCGAGCAGGCTAGTATCCGACATAGTATCAACAACAACAATGCTAGAGGAAACCCTAATGCAGGAACCAACCAATTGGGCCCAGTTAAGAGCTGAGAAGGGGATGAGAGCACAGAAAGTGCTAAACCCTAGACGTCGGCGTAGTTTGATCTAAAGCACTGGAGACATTTCTCTTTAGGAGACTTCAAGGACCTTCTACGCCTAGGGGATTCAAATAGGAGATGAGCTAAGGGGGATACAAGTTCAAGGTTGGATTCTCACTATCCCATCGAGGCTAGCTCTGTGATTGAGGCAAGATTCCTTTTTTCATAAATACCATCGCTGGATATTAGCTCTGTTTGCAAGCCCAAGATTCAGATTTCGTTTTTAAGCTCAAAACCCAAGTTCACTAGGCCACAAGTATTCCGCCTAGTTTTGAAAGACTAATCTTTGAAGGACAGAAGATGGTGGATGGATCTATTCTACGGGACTATGGGAATCTAAAAAATGTAACCATTTCACTCACCTCCCGTCTGTGTGGTGGAGCACATTCCTTCAACCATCCAAGCTCTTACAAGAATGCTATGAAAACAGGGATCTCTGCTCCTTCAGGATCCAAGGATGAAACTTCGGAAGAAAAGGATATTTTTGGCTCTGCCTTCATTGTGGAGCAGTCCGTAGAACCACCAATAGAAGAAGTTGAAGATCCCCACGTCTATGGCTATGCCTTTATCTACTAAGAAAAATCTCTCATTTGTCGCTTCAACAGACTTTGACCCTCAGCCCCTGTGCTAAGAGAATGGATTAACAAGACTTGGGCATCATAACATGAGATGTTCTTTTTCTCCAAAGAGTTCTTCGTCGTCAAATTTTCCACAGAATCCGAGCACCAACATGTGCTAGAGCAAGGTCCTTGGTTTTGGGGAAGATTTGGTCTTTCCATGCAGAGTTGGTTCCCCAACTTCAATTCACTGACTATGGCAGCCATGCTTACACCGATCTGGGTAAGACTACCCAATCTACCCCTGCATTTTTATTCTCCTTCTTTTTTATCTACCCTGGGAAATACATTGGGTAGATTTATCAAGCCAGACACAGATCAGATATCAAAAGGCTTCATCGCTTTCGCCTGCATATGTTTTGAAATCGACCTTAGTCAAGGGCTTCCGGATAGAATCCTTATTGACTAGACTGAGGGAAATCTGTACACATAGATGGTCGATTATGAGAACACTACTTTCATATGTCACTCTTGTTAGAAAACAAGGCACCTCTAGGCAATGTGTCATCTATTCCCAACCCCTTCCTCGACCCCTGGAGCATGAAAAAGAGCTAATGGCCGGCAAGTCCCAAATATTTGCAAAAGTCGGCCTGAACCCTTCCTCTGACAATGAGAATCATCACAAAGACGCACCAACTCCTCCACCTTATACAATGCCTTCACAACCTCCAACATTTTCTCAACAACCAACTGCAGACCCAAAACACCATCTCTCGGCTTCTGCACAAACTATTGAATCTTCAGAAGTCCTAATTCCAATTCCATCAGCTAAGTCTTTGTACCCACCCTCGAAAAGGAGGAAAAAATTGACACAACCATGGCCACAACCTTTCCCCCAGGGACTTAGAAGTGTCCCCATGAATTATACAATTCAGACAGCGACAAAGAAGCACCCTCTACTTCAACATCTCAATATTATGCAATTTCCTTAGACAATTTGGCTTTGGTGGCAAAAGTTGTTGAGCCTATCAACTCCTCTGGATGGATTCAATATGTTCATAAGAAAAAAGGCAGAAAGGGACCTTCACAGTGATCCGACCCTTTCTTGCTTTCTTGTATTATTTCTTCTTGTATTGTGGATCTCTTTTAGCAGTTCTCTCTCTGGGGGGTCTTTCCCACTAGCAAATCATTGTATCACTTTGTACTTTCTACTGGATTGAATAGAAGGATTTTCATCTAATTTACAAAAAAAAAGTTATTAGATCCTACCTTGAAAATCAAAACAATGGATTCTTCAAAATTCCTTTTGAACTTACCCATCATGCATTTGTATGGACATGACCCACTTTAGGAGCACAAAACTAATTTAACTATTATGGAATAGATATGCCCAAAAATAAATAAAATCCCAAGATGAATAGGTTTCACATTGAGTTCATGTTAGTGAATTGAACTATGGAAACACCAAAGATAGTTGGAATAATAACAACAAATAGGAACACTCAGAAACCCACAAACCAAAACTTCCAAATATATTTTATTTTATTCAAATATATTGAAACCATTTACCAAATAGTGCAAATGCACAAAGTTTGATGCAACAAATATGTGAAATGGTATTGATGAAAAAAGATATCCCAAATTCCCTAAATGTCAGTAAATACAAAATTACATTAATATGTAGGACTATGAACAAGATTATAAATGTTTCTCTCAAACAAGTAAATACATATCTCCCTAATAAAGTAAATATATATCTTGCAAGGAAAAAGGATTCCCCAACCTAATATTGAAAATAAGATCATAAAACTAGTTGATATTTGCACAACCCTTCAGCTGCCTACTCTAGTTATACCAAGAAGTCTAACATTCTCTCTGAAATAACAACACATATTCAGTTAAAGTTTGAAGTAATTTTGAGAAGTGAAGTACTCTTAATGGTAATATTTTCATGATGACTTAAATGAGCAGAGCATACTCACACTAAAACAATGGAGACAATTCTTGTCCCCATAATTCCATTTAGTAGTATGCCAGAGCATAACACTAGTAAGTCCCATCTAGTTTTCCAAATAAAATCATGTAAATGAATTATGTAAATTCAAATGAAACAAAATTTGATTTAAAATAATCAGTCCATTCAGCTCACCTACCAACCAATGCCTTGACTCAAAACATATGCAAGAGGAGCCATGGCACTTGAAAGTATTAACACCAACTTATATGCTCCAATTGATTGTTTAGATGTCATGACAATGTTATTTTCAAATTACAACTGCATTTACTGAAAGAGACATGTCCATCTCATCATCCCCAAGATATCATGAAGAATATTTAAAATCTAACCACTTCAAATGCAAAGTCAAACCTGGAATACCTACCAATCATTTTTAAGCACAAGAAAAGGTAAAAATGTGGCAGTTGTGTATAGCCTCAATACAAGAATAAGGAACTGTAGACATCACTCCAAGCATATGGTCGGCATAAAAAGTATCTCCAATTCCCAACCTTCCTGTACTAGTTAATCCTAACACACTTTATTAGGATCAATAGTATCATTAATGCCCAACCTTGTTGAAGCTTTAGCACTCACTGATGTACTATAGCTTGATCTATTTTTCTTCCTATAATAAGTATAAACATCATAATATTGGCTCACTTCACTAGGATCAATAATAAATCCAATGCCCAACCTTCTCGTACTAGTTGATCATGGATGGCCTTATTAGGATCAACATGAGCTCCAATGCCCAATCTTGTTGAAGCTATGACACTCATTAATGTATATAGATTGATCTCCTTTGATTCCTATATGAAGTATACACATCATAATTGTAACAACCCTGGTTAAATAGATGCATAGGGATTATTAAGTAAAATTAATTAGATAATTAATTGTCCTAATATGGTTTTAGTTAAGCAATTGACTCATTAAAGGTTGTGTAATGAATTAAAGGGGCTTAATAATTTTAATTTATTTTATTAAATACTTTACGTATGCAGGGGGGAAATGAAGCATTAAATTAAGGATAAGATAATAAAGAAGGGGATAAGGTAATAAATGAGGAGATAAGGAAATTAATGAAGAGGAGGAGAGTCGGTGAAGGGGGGATATGACGGAAGATTCCTACGGGAAAGGGGGAGGATTATTTTGGGGAGGAAGCATTTTGGGGGAGCACTGTATTTTCTGTGGAGTATTTTCTGTGGGATATTGGTTGGTTTGAGCAGTTTGGTTCTTGGGAGTTTTGGGTGAACCATTGCAGAGGGCACCAGGTTTCTAGGGGTTTTGGGCATGGGGGCCAAGATTCCTTTAGATATCCTGGAGCTAGGGAGACAGACAGGCTGCTCCTAGCTGGCTGGGAGGATAGTTGGTTTGGGCAGAGTTTGGTCAGTGCATCAGGCTAGGCAAGACAACAGGGAAAGGACAACCATATCAGCGGGAATTATCATCAGAAGGAGGTATTTTATTTATGAAATTTCTGAGTTATGTGATGACTATGTAAATTATTAGCATGTTGTTAGTAAATTTAATTCATGTTGTGGATAAATTAAATTTTATGTTGAAAATTCTATGCTTATACGATGATTATTGAACTACTTAGGCATTGAAAGAAATTATGTTTAATTATATGAAATTTTTAGGCTTACATAAATTTAAGGTTCCTACACATGGTATCAGAGTTGTAGTTCACAATCTGGAGCCTTAAGGGCCTACCCACCTAACCGCTTGTAAGAAGGAAAATATCCAACCCACTCCATGCAAGCTGCATACATAGCCAGAAATAGAATTAGTATGGAGATGTGGCTCTCCATAAATGGAACAAAACAACAGACAAGTTCTAAGAGCATACTAACTCTTGACAAACAACAATGCTTTAGATATTCTGTCAGTTGAGTAAGACTCTGTACAAATGTGAGGGGAGCCAAGATTACTCTGTATTCCTCAATCAAGGATTACAATAGCAAGCTAATATAGATTAGAGAAAGCCTTCAAATTTTTATCAACACATCCTCACTCATGAAAATACAAAGCTAAATAATAGAGAAAGTAAAAGAAGTTAGAAGACAATTACATTGAATAAGAAGAATAAGAAGAATATAAATAATTAGATGAAAATAAACAAAAATATGACAATAAGGAGTAATAACAGATAAAAAAAATAAATTATTGGCCTAATCTCCAATTAGCAAAATGTACAATTCAATTCAATTCAACAACCAGTTCAAAATAAAATTATATAAAAAAAAAAAATTATGATGTAGCTGCTAACACCCACCCACTCAGACCAATTTGATTTAATTCAGAACTTGATCTGTAATAGAGTTTTCTTCAATTCCATTCTATTTGAGACCTTGGTGAATAGAAACAAAAGTTAGAGGGGATTCCTTCCTTCCTCTGTGGAAGATTTAAAAACGATGTACCTCATTATCATCATCACTGTCGACGATGCACTCATCATTAGGATTGTAAATTCTAAAAATATATCCTGTGGAGATAGCTACATCAACGTTTGAGGATCCATCTAGTGGATCAAAGACAACAATGTAGTTTCTAGAATAGCTCTCCTCCACAGCCACAGGAACGTCCTCTTCTTCCAAAGCAATAATTCATGTTCTGCCACTTGACCACATAATCTCCAATTATTAAGTCGACTAATCACTCAATACAAGTCTCTGAGCTATCATCTAAGCACCCAAAAACAACAAAACACACTAAAGTCGAGACTCAGTGCCCAAAGCACCCAACTAAATGGAGGAGGAGCCCACAGGAGACTAATCTCTTCTTATCAAGATAAGGCCGAGTCTCCTCTTATCAACCTGAGTCTACAACGCCAATCCATACATACAACCCAAAGGCCGAACGCCCAAGCACCACGACCATGCACAAACCCAACACACAAGTGCCCATGAGCCAGTGCCAAGTTAATGTGCCCAAGGCCCACAACCAAGCCACCAAAGGAAGGAGCCCACGAGACAATGAATGAGCCAAGCTAAGCCACGGAGGAAGAGGGGTATATTTCTCAATGCATCTAAAGATTCAAAAATAAAATACATATAATATATTAAAAATAAAATTATTGGGCCAAATACCCTACGGGTCTGATCTCGAATCCAAGCACCTGCAACATAATAGAAGTTGATCGAGATTGAGTGCATATGCTCCACGCATCAAGTCACATGAAGAGGATTGCACTATACGTCAGGATAGCTAGCGCACAAACCCCAGTTTTAAAAAAAATGAGCACCAGGCATAACGCACCGGTTGGACAACATGTGCCAAGTTTTACTGAGTCCGTGGGGTTCAAACCTTGGACCTCCCATAGGTGCACCAGCACCCAGACACAACACAATTCAAGCATACATAATAGTCAAGTTAGCAGCCAATTGAATTCACGTTCCTATGATAAATGCAACAGTAACTAGTAGGTGAGGCTACGCACTCAGAGAGGCATAGCACCCGATGTTTAAAATCCACTTTCATACAAAGGTAAAATATCAAACACACAATACACAATCCCAACGCACAGCGCCAAACTCCATTTCGTAGAAGAGTATGACCCCAACCGCCCCAACGACTACGAGGAGTACCGATGGGAGCGGCATCGCCAGGTTGTCGAAGCGGAGATGCACAGGGAGCTGGAGCGTCACCTCCACTGTCATACAAATGGAGAACCATAAACCACAAAATTACACAATATAGCACCAACCCATGCAGTAATAAACAAGAAATAAAAAAATAAAAAAAAACATTTTCTAGGTTAGTTACATAAAAACCTAGAAAACCCATTTAAATCTCAGGTAGGACCCCAAAAGAAATCAGACAGCTGTATTATGATGAAGAAGCTCCCTCATCTAAAATATTAAGAAAACCATAAATGAGACAAGACCAGGGCTACCACACACTGTATAGACTAGGGCTGCCACACGTTGTACAAACCAAAAAAAAACAAATGCTATAGAAAGGGAGAAACCCACAAAGCAAATCCCAACGCCAAACGCCAAACCCATGGCTCCACACCCATCGAGAGAGAGAGAGACATCCATAGCTCACTGACCAAGTTCGAGGGAGGAACGGAACCCTTGGTTGTGCCTAAACTCCCTCCTTCAACCTCTCCCTGCAAAAGCACCAGACAACCGAGAAAATGAGAAAGGAATGGTGGTGTTTAGGGTTGAAATGATAACTTTTTTTTTATTTTCTGGAAATAAGGAGCAACACGTGGATCGCATGCAAGGTCTAGGCCTGCTAGGTAAGTTTTTATATATTTATCTATTTCATTGATTTATCAAAAAAAAAAAATTAATTAAATTCTTATATCCAAAAAATATATATAATAAACAATTCTATAGTTTAGATAAATTAAATAAATTAGGTTTTATTTTAAATTAGGGATTTCAAAATTTAAATTAATTAATTAAAACTGCATATTTATAAATAAAAAATGTTACTTAAGGGGGTGATATGGGTTTTGAACCCACGACCACCCACCAAGCCCAAGCCTTAAGAAATGACCAAACACCAACGCGCCACACATATCACTTTTACAAAATAAATTCACATATAAATAATTTAATTATCAATAGTAGTAAGGTACTACCCTGAAGAATAATCTCTGATTATCTAATCGTCAAGATCATGAGACCTTACACACAACTCATCGAGCCAATCGTCGAGCCATTCCATTCCATTCCACCAGTCAAAGCTAAGCGCTAAGCTCCAATGCCTGAAAGCCACTCGACAATCCTCAAGACTCGCACCTGCAACCACTGAGACACACAATTCAACACATATGTACAACACGCCACACAAAGCTCATGAGTCAAGCATCGAAGGATAACCTTAGACTCATTTCATCGACATTAGGAGGGAATCCACCTTATTTAGTTGTAAACACAAAGTATAAGGACTTAGAACGAGATAAGCGGGAGGAGGCTTCATGAGTGCTAGGAGGGTAAGTTAGAGGAATTAGCGAGTGGGGTATAGTGCCAATGTAACTAACAGGTGAAGGAGTCAATAGTTTTTTTAGGCAAAGAAATAAAGCTTAGATGCTTTAACCCTAACCTAGCCAATCCCCTAAAGAGAGTAATGTTTGTTTACAGACAAGTAAAAGAAACTTATGCCTAACCCTGTTTTCTAGTTTAAATAGCACCAATTTGAAATGTCCTTGAACTCACCCTGACAACTTTGGTTGATGCAGGTTAAATCATACAAGATGGTTAGGAATCGAGGGAATTGAGGCAGGGGAGCATCGTCGCAGACATCGCCAACACCGCCAGCATCGCCACCACCATCGCCCAATCTAGCTCTCATACTACGCTCTTTGGAGGCCATAAATGAGACTCTAAAGGGGCGACAACCAACAGGGACTGAAGTGGAACCCCCGCCATCTGGAATGGGTAATCTAGAAGCGTCAAGGGATTTAGGGGGAGGACCTCCACCCGAAGACATCACTCAAGAACTCCAAAAGATCAAACTTTCGTAGTTTATCGGGGGTCGCACTAGTGAACGCGCAGAAGCATGGTTGGAAGGCATGGCAATGTGTTTTGCCTTAAGGGACTATGCATCCAACTCAAAGGTGAAGATAGCGATTTTTTAGTTAAGAGATAGTGCCTTGAACTAGTGGGGAAACCTAGAAAGAAAACTGCATCTTACCTAAAATGTAGTATCTTGGGAACTTTTTGAGGAGAGGTTCCGAAGGAAATATCTGCCAGCATACTATGAGGAACAACAGGTAGGGGCGTTTCATGCCTTAGTACAGGGAAATAGAACTGTAGAAGAATATGATATCAAATTTATGGATCTAGTCAAATATGTTTTGTATATGGATAATGACCAACGACAGGCAGAGCGCTTCATCTATGGATTGAACCCTAAGATAAGAGCTATGGTGTGGATGTGGAAACCGTCTTCGGTAGCGGAAGCTGTGGAAAATGTGTATTATGCGGAGGAACACATGAACTTAACCAGGGGTATGAGACATACCTTTCTGCATCGTCCTAGATTCGTGGGGAAGGCCCCTAGGACGTTTCCTAAGGGAGGGGGCTCAAGGCCACCTCCATATGGTAACAGAGTCACACCAAGGACAGTAACCACATGGATTTCAATGGCAGCGAGTGCAGCAACTCTTTCATCACCAATGATGCAAACAGGTCCACAGCTATCTCAGGGAACAACTAGTAGGGGCAGGGGTTCCAGGGGAAGGAACTCGTTTCAGAGGCAGACACAGAACAGTGCCCAGGTTCAATCTTGTGTTACCTATTGGGGATGTGGAGGACCCCATTACCAGCATGACTGCCCAGAGTTACAATCAGGATTCGTGCATAGAGAAGGAAAGGCCCCGATAGGAAGAGCAAGTAGCAGCCACCAGATTTATGCAGTGGTTATTAATCGCTAGGCCGAGCATCAATCCATGGTGGTGGATTCATCAGGTACACTAAATCATATCAATGTTAAGATTTTATTTGATTCTGGTGTGACAGATAGTTTCATTTCACCTTCAGCATTAGAAAAGAGTGGGTTGGCAGCCTACGAGCATGATGACTTTAAACAAGTCGAGATGGCTTCGGGGGAAAAATAGATGGTAGGACCTAGCGTTGATAATTGTATAGTAGACCTAGGAGTGTGTACTACCAGGTTGAAGGTATATGTCACTGCTCTCGAGGCGTATGACCTAATCATTGGAATGGATTGGTTAGCAGCTGATCGAGCTTTGGTAGATTGTTTCACAAAAAGGGTGCTCTATGTAGATGATGAAGGAAGGCCAGTACAGATCCAAGGTGTACAGAGAAAGGTGTCATTATGCTTTATATCAACTATGAAGGTTAAGTGATGCTTGAGGCAAGGGTGTCGACTATATTTGGTGGAAGTAGTGAGTGAAAGGAAGGGACCTTCATTAGATTAGTACTTGGTATTGTCAGAATTTAAGGATGTTTTTCCAAATGAGTTACCAGGGTTACCTCCTGAGAGCAAGCTTGATTTTACTATTGAGCTAAAACCTGGTGCAGAACCAATTTCCAAAATTCTGTATCGGATGACAACACCGAAACTTTGTGAATTGCAAATGTAGTTAAAAGAGTTACTGGGCTTAGGGCTAATAAGGCCCAGTGTTTCACCCTGGGGTGCAGAGGTAATTTTTGTAAAGAAGAAGGATGGATCCTTATGACTGTGTATAGACTACAGGGACTTGAATCGTGCTACAGTGAAAAATAGGTACCCAATTCTGTGAATAGATGACCTCTTCAATCAGATGAAAGAAGCAACAGTATTCTCAAAGATCGATTTGCGATCAGGATATCATCAGTTAAGGATTAAGGAGGGTGATATCCCAAAAAATGCCTTTCGAACTCAGTTTGGAAATTATGAGTTTGTAGTAGTACCTTTCAGATTGACCAATGTGCCAACAGTATTCATGTAATGTCCCCACTTTGGGACATCATCATAGGGCAGAGATTTATGATGACTAGAGTAGCCAGATGGGTGCTAGAGCGAGTACAGAGGTATTTGAGAGGCATTGTGGGGTCCATCTTTCATTTATGATCATATCCCATCATTATGAGCCATTTCGCACAGGTTGGCTTTGGTTTCGTTGCATTCCGACAATTTCCATGATTTTGACTATTTTGAGCTATAAGTCAATGGAATTCACTAAAGAGGTCATTTTGGGCACATTACTTGGAGGAACCTCTCAGTGTAATAGCTCATTGGAATCGGGAGGAGAAACACTATAGGATGGGATGGCTAGAAGTGACTTTCAATGTCCAGGGAAGCCACAAGGAGAGATAAGGAGCTTTTCAAAGGTAAAAAAGGTTAATTAATTAATTAAAGTGATTTAATTAATGAATTAATTATTAATAAAATGAAAGTCACTTTGGAGGGACAAGGTGAGCCAAAAATTATAAAGGAAAGGCAAGGGCCTCTTCTCATTCATTCATGTATGATCTTATTTTGATTTCTGGCTTCTAGCTAGTGAGCCCAATATTGGGGGTTTTGAGGGTTTTGACATAACAAACCCTAGAAGACGATTCAGTGGTGAAAGATTCCACCTATCTTGTCCCAAGCTTGGTCTCGAATATGCAATACTCTCCCACACCATTCTAGTTCCATATCTACTCAGTTGCAGGAGGATTCTACATCAGTTTTATGTGCAGATAGAGAAAGGGTGCACCAGTTGAGGGATTCCAGCAAGAGGGGCACACCACCTTTGGAGAGATATTCGTTGTAGGAGATTTCCACGGCCGTTGAGGATTCTATCACTTGGGTTTTCATTGCAGGGCCTTGGACATCAGATCTAGTGCTTTCTAAGACAGTTTTATGGCTCAGATTATTTCTTGAGCAGTGGGGCAAATTGAAGAGAAGGAGGGCATTTTTGAGATCCAAATCTAGTTCGTTTGGAGGGTTACACTTTAGATCTGACCCTGAGACTTTACCCAGTGACTTGCACTATCTCGATCTATATTTCTGGAGAGTTTCAAATCATTTGGAGGCCTCCTTTAGCAGGGATGAATTATCTAGGGTTTCAATCATCTAGTGGGGCGCACCATTCAGTGGGGGATTTCAGATCTACAGAGATTGAGAGGGATCTTGGAGATTCAGTCATCCGGGTTGTTCTTACCATCACCCGATCTATCAGTTGGAATATTTATTAGGGTGATTGGACACTTTTGGTAGAAGGGATGAGTTATTGAGGGTTTCAGCCTACTATTGGAGCATGGCATTCTTCAGCTGGAGAGTTTGGCATTCAGATCTTCTTTTATTGATCTTCATTTCTTATTCAGCCTTTGGAGGCATCTTTTGTATTAGTGGGAGCATTTTTTAGCAGCTCTTATCTATTGTCTATCTTCTTGGCCATCTGTTGAGCATTCTAGATTGGCATCTTCATTGTAGTAGGTTTCTCTATTTTATGAATAAAGAAGAATTGAGATGTTTTGGCTTGTCTATCTTATTTCATATGGTTGAGGTATGTTCCATGGTTATCTCTTTCTATTATTTTCTGCATACACACATATAAACACATCTAAAAGGTAGATCAACAAAGTGTTTGATGAAATACCTCACTCAGAAAAAGTTTTAAAAAGACACCAAAACAGT
>ML785283.1:285184-310675 GCA_009831015.1 Picea engelmannii | reverse complement strand
GTTGGAGATCATGTATGACGGCCTTAGCAAGGAAACTAAGGCTACAATAACCTTCCTACAATATGCAGCCTTTAGAAATCCCCATTGGAGCAAATGGGATATTTTACAGGGGATGATCATAGCAAGTGAAAAGAAAAAAGAAGTAGCTATATGGTGGGAATAATAGAGAAACCCCACGCCCAGTAGGAGCATGCAACCTTGCCACAGTTGCAAGGGGTTGTGGGAACTAGATCATAGGTGCAGGGGTAAAGATCAGGAGTGCATTATTGAGGCATGTCATGACAGTGAGGGTGAGGTGTGTGAATATGGAGCGATAGATGTGGATTCAGAGCAGTTGGATGATCACAATGACTCTTTCATAGAGGCTAGTGATAGTGACTCTACCTCAGAGGATAGTGATGATGTCTCTTGCATAGAGGCTAGCGATGCTTGCATGCTTGAGGAGGAGGATGACCCTTGTGTAGGGGATAGGCAGCTGGATGGATAGGACGATAGCCCCAGTGTCTCAGCAGACACGTCACATATCATTGATGACCTTATGCCTCAACAGAGTGGTGACACTAGTGAGGAGTCACACGTGTTAGCACCTAGAGATGATGAGCTTACTATGGGGGTCGTGACACATCTGACACCTGTTCAGACACCCATGATAGCCACGTCAAATGAGGAGATCAGTGGCATGTCAGGTATGATGGATGAGCCTAGTGTGAGGGATACACACCATGGATAGGTAGGCCCAAAGATCTAGGAGGAGGTACAGGACATACATGCAGTTGACCCCACACATACAGGTCAGTCAGAGGATATGGAGTCATAGCTATTGGAGACTCTAGTGGTTGAGCAGATGGTAGAGGTTGACAGGTGGATGGATCACTTACTTCCAGGATCAGATTGCATGGATGAGGATGCACTCTTTGGTAGTCTAGATGACGATATCACGTGTCTGGATACAGCTATATGGGATCCAGGCACAGATGATAGTAGCAGGTTGAGTGCACAGGAGGATACAACTACTCATATAGGATACAGTGTGAGTCAGGGGGAGATGGCATCTAGTGATGGGATGCAGTGGCATACAGAAGTACCTAGTGGCATAGTAGACAGTAGGCAGTTCATCACTTTATCTTCTGCAGAGAGTGCTTTTAATGATGGCACTAGCAGTGAGAGGCATGAGGGGTAACCCCAGCATGACTATGATCATGAGTCACGCCACTTAGCATCACAGTTGGGAGTTAGTGAGGCTATGATCCGGGAAGCCACTAGACATATTGATGACATGCATGCAATGATGGTAGATTATGGTTGGATAGCATCAGTGGCACAGGGTAGCTCAAATGGAGGATTTTCCATGGATGATTTTCACACTCTCCGGGAGAGAGTGTCTATGATGAGGACTGACTACCAGTAGTTGTTGAAAGAAAAAGACTACCTATTGGGGATTGACGAGTTGTATCATAGGGCCCTGATGGAGCAGGAGTTGGAGGTAGACCGACTCACTCGGGAGTTGGAGAGCACTCAAGGATTCTTGAGAGGCACATAGACCGCCCTTTAAGAATCAGAATCAATATCATATGGGTCTCTTGAGGAGATTCGTCAGAGTTCCACTTCATCTGTCTTAGTAGACAGTCAGCTGTATCAGTCAGTCACATTGACAGAGGATGTTGATGATATAGCAGAGGAGCACTAGTCAATGGGTGACACTTCCATTTGTGTCTTGGGAGTGGTTGATCTCCATATAGAGATTGATCTAGTTGTATGCCTAGGATTTGTGATGCGGCATGAGTTTGCAAGAGATGACATGAGTATGTTGGAGCATACTGTGATGAGTGATAGCTCACAAAGAGATATTGAGGTGTATGGTGGCATTCAGAGGGGTATAGTGCCTTGCAGGGAGGAGACACACTCAAAGGAGTATGTAGATGTCACTCCTCTGCAGCAGCACATAGTTGTGGGAGATCACCTTCACCATTTCAGAAATTGCATGGTAGATGAGAGATGAAGGTTGGTTGACCAACAGTCAAAGGGGTTACTTCTGGTTTTACTGGATGGTTGGGACTCGGTGATGACCACAAGAGAGCATCTTTCATGGATACTGATGGATGAGCTTCTGGTCGAATCATTGGGATTGACCAAAGCATGTGACACCTCCCAGACCTACAGTCAGTTGCAGATGTTTCTATTAGCCTCTCCTGACACTTTTATCATAGACAACAACATGAGGAGGGATAGGCCATGGCTGGGAGCATGGAGAGTGAGTAGGCCGAGACTATATGAAAGGATTACTTTTATAGCATACAACAGGTCAGAGGTGGATCGTGTTAGACATACAGTTGAGACTTGGTGTGTGATGGTGAGCATCATAGACCTGGTGATGACAGATGAGCGCAACGGGATTTCGACAGTGATCAACCTAGCACAGGAGCAACTAGCAGAGACTAGAAGTGATAAACTTCCAAGTTTTCCATGGGATCTGGGAGTTCACTTGGTTAGCAGGATGTTTCACTACATGATGACCCAGGTGGTGCCAAAGAGCCACACACTCCACATTGGGTTAGTTTGGAGTGGGCCGCCAAGTACTTATCCTATGGGGCAAGACCTTTTCTTCCTCTTGATCATCATGATAGGGCATGGAGACATTTGGATAGGTACTTCTTCTACAGAGGTGTCTATGCCGATACAGTTTCTGGGTAGCAGGTTCAGTGGTCATAGGTATTTTAGCTTGAGGATCCCGGCGAGGAGGATCCTTTATGTATGCAGGGGACAGACAGTCGTGGACAGAGTAGTGTAATGTCAGTAGGAGGATCATTGACATAGGTTAGCATGGGACCCATGGATTGCAGGATTGAGTAGTTCATTGACCGACAGGGGAGAGTAGACCATTGCAGGGGAAAGTTATTCTAACTTTCCATTTAGCACAGTGCTTGAGGGTGCCTCATGGAGATCTTGCAGTACCTCATTCTAGCATCATCATGTGCAGTTGATGGAGACCATGTGAATCTTGGTAGAGATTTGGAGGATGGACTCATTCCGAGATGAGGCCATGGGTCAGGTACAGGAGGTTCACAGGGTTGATATCCAAGACTATTCTTCACAGAGTATTGCAGTTCACTTCCTGATATGGGATTCAGGGGGTGGAGTGTGCTATTGTTCATCATTGGATGGGTTCTACTATGTATCCCACAGGTGGACATGGGATCCTGGTATTTTACTTTGGGGGATTTGGGTATTGCTTGAGGACAAGCAATTTTCTAGCAGGGAGGACTGTAATGTCCCCACTTTGGGACATCATCACAGGGCAGAGATTTATGATGACCAGAGTAGCCAGATGGGTGCTAGAGCGAGTATAGGGGTATTTGAGAGGCATTGTGGGGTCCATCTTGAATTTATGATCATATTCCATCATTATGAGCCATTCTGCATAGGTTGGCTTTGGTTTCGTTGCATTCTAATGATTTCCACGATTTTGACTTTTTGAGCTATAAGTCAATGGAATTCACTGAAGAGGTAATTTTGGGCACATTACTTGGAGGAACCTCTCAGTGTAATATCTCATTGGAATCGAGAGGAGAAACACTACAGGATGGGATGGATAGAAGTGACTTTCAGTGTCCAGGGAAGCCACAAGGAGAGATAAGGAGATTTTCAAAGGTAAAAAAGGTTAATTAATTAATTAAAGTGATTTAATTAATTAATTAATTATTAATAAAATGAAAGTCACGTTGGAGGGACAAGGTGAGACAAAAATTATAAAGGAAAGGCAAGGGAATCTTCTCATTCATTCATTTATGATCTTATTTTGATTTTTGGCTTCTAGCTAGTGAGCCCAATATTGGGGGTTTTGAGGGTTTTGACATAACAAACCCTAGAGGACGATTCGATGGTGAAAAATTCCACCTATCTTGTCCCAAGCTTGGTCTCGGAGATGCAATACTCTCCCACACCATTCTAGTTCCATATCTACTCAGTTGCAAGAGGATTCTACATCAGTTTCATGTGTAGATAGAGAGAGGGCACACCACTTGAGGGATTCCAGCAAGAGGGGTGCACCATCTTTGGAGAGAGATTCGTTGTAGGAGATTAGCAGGGTCGTTGAGGATTCTATCACTTGGGTTTTCATTGTAGGGCCTTGGACATTAGATCTAGTGCTTTCTGAGACAATTTTATGGCTCGGATTATTTCTTGAGCAGTGGGGCGAATTGAAGAGAAGGAGGGCATTTTTGAGATTAAGATCTAGTCCATTTGGAGGGGTTACACTTCAGATCTGACCCTGATACTTTACCTAGTGACTTACAGTGTCCTACTCTATATTTCTGGAGAGTTTTAGAGCATTTGGAGGCCTCCTTCAACAGGGCTGAATTATCTAGGGTTTCAATCATCCAATGGGGCGCACCATTCAGTGGGGGATTTCAGATCTACAGATATTGAGAGGGATCTTGGAGATTCGGTCACCTGGGTTGTTCTTACCATCACCCAATCTATCAATTGGCCTATTTATTAGGGTGATTAGACACTTTCGGTAGCAGGGTCGAGTTATTGAGGGTTTCATCCTGCTATTGGAGCGTGGCATTCTTCAGCTGGAGAGTTTGACATTCAGATCTGCTTGTATTGATCTTCATTTCTTATTCAACCTTTGGAGGCATCTTTTGTATTAGCAGGAGCATTTTGTAGAAGCTCTTATCTATTGTCTATCTTCTTGGCCATCTATTGAGCATTCCAGATCGGCATCTTCATTGTAGCAGGTTTCTCTATTTTATGAATAAAGAAGAATTGAGATGTTTTGTCTTGTCTATCTTATTGCATATGGTTGAGGTATGTTCCATGGTTATCTCTTTCTGTTATTTTCTGTATACACACATATAAACGCATCTAAAAGGTAGATCAGCAAAGTGTTTGACAAAATACCTCACTCAGAAAAAGTTTTAAAAAGACACCAAAACAGTGATGATCCTTGCATAATGGCTTGGTATCATTACAATTCATGAGCCTCATGAACAACGTATTCTGAAAGTACTTAGATCATTTTGTACAAGTCTTTCTAGATGGCATCCTCATCTATTCCAAGAACGAAAGAGAACATGAGGAACACTTACAAGTAGTGTTGTCCTACCTTAGAGAGAACAAATTGTATGGGAAGTTGTCGAAGTTTTCCTTCTTCCAGAAAGAGATTCACTATTTAGGTCATATCATATCCGATGAAGGAATCTCTGTGGACCCAGAGAAGGTAAAGGCCATTATGGAGTGGCCAGTGCTGAAAAATTCCCATGAGGTGAGAAGCTTCATGGGGCTAGCAGGTTATTATCGGAGATTTGTGGAAGGATTCTCAAAAATAGTGAAACCTGTCACCACTTTGCAGCGCAAGGGGGTCAGGTATGAATGGACAGAAGAATGTAATAGTGCATTCATTGAGCTTCAGAGGTTACTAACTAGTGCGCCAATTCTACGAGTGTCGGATATGGAAAAGGACTTCACAGTCTGCACGGATGCCTCGAAGAAAGGGTTGGGGGCCGTGCTAATGTAGGATGGAGGAGTGATAGCTTATGCATCAAGGAAGTTGAAGAAACACGAAGAGCTATACGTGACTCATGATTTAGAGTTGGCAGTTGTAATGCTAGCTCTGAAACTTTGGAGGCACTATCTTGTGGGGTGAAACTTTGAGCTCAAAACAGACCATCAAAGTTTAAAAATTCTCTTCACTCAAAGAGATCTGAATGCCAGGCAAAGGTGATGGAGTGATTTTATGAGTGAGTACGATTTTGGTATTTCATACAACAAGGGAAAGGAAAATGTGGTCACATATGCCTTGAGTAGGAGACCATGTATGTTCTCTTTGGTACCCTTAAAGGTCAATCTGAAGGAACTTGTGTTGACACAACTCCAAGGAGACAATTGGTATTTAAAGGTTATTTCAAACCTCCAAAGTGGGAGGCAGTTAGATCCAAAGTATGAAGGATATAGTCTGGAAGCAGAAGGACTATTGAGATATCAAGGAAGGATGTACATCCCTGAAGCTGTGGATATTTGAAGCATCATACTGAAAGAATCCCATAGAGAAATTTATTGTGTGCATCTGGGTGCGAAGAAGATGTACACAGACATGAGGAAGATCTTCTTCTAGGTAGGCATGAAGCACGATGTAGTCCATTTCATCAACAAATGCCTAGAGTTTCAACAAGTGAAAGCCGACCAACATCACCCAATAGGCCTCCTACAACTACATGATGTTCCTATGTCCAAGTGGGAAGTCATTTCTATGGATTTTTTTGTGGGGTTGCCGCTCACATCTCATAGACACAATGTCATTCTTGTGATAGTGGATAAGTTAACCAAGAGTGCTCATTTTATTCCAGTTAGAGACACTTACGATGTCATTGATGTGGCATGTGTGTTTGTAAATGAGGTTATCTATTTGCATAGGATACCTAAGAAGATCATTTCAAATAGGGACTCCAGATTCACTTCTAGGTTTTGGACAAGTTTGTAGTTAGCATTGGGGACTTAGTTGAACTTATGCACAGCTTATCATCCTGAAACAGATGGGAAAAATGAGAGATTAAATCAATTCATGGAATACATGCTTAGGATGTATGTCATGGATAATTAAACCCATTGGGAGAAGTACCTACCTTTGGTAGAGTTTGCCTACAATAACAGTTTTCATAGCTCCATCGGAATGCCACCCTACGAAGCTCTATATGGAAGGCCATGCAGAACGTCGTTGAGTTGGGATAGACTAGAAAACTGAGTAACAGTTGGGCCAGAATTGATTCAAGAGATGGAGGAACAGGTGATTCAGATTAGGCAGAGACTAAAGGAAGCACAAGAGAGGCAGAAAAGTTATGCGGATGCACACAGGACCAACCGAAGTTATGAAGTGGGAGACCAGGTTTTCATTCGTATCAGGCCTAATAAGAGTACCATATGGTTCGGGAAGGGGAAAGAGTTGTCACCTCGATTTATAGGACCATTCAGAATCCAAGAGAAAATTGGACCCATTGCCTATCATCTCGTACTGCCACCCCACTTGCATAAAACTCATAATGTTTTTCATGTATCTGTTTTACGTCGTTATGTTGCTGATGAATCACATAAACTAAATTGGAAGGAATTGTAGGTATCGTACGTGGTAACCCTCACGGTAGAACCATTATGCATATTGGACCGTAGTGTCTGACAACTCAGGAACCGTCTAGTAGACCAAGTTAAGGTCCAATGGGACAAGTATAGTCCAGGATCTGCTACTTGGGAAGACGCTGAGACACTACAATGAGACTATCCCTCACTTTTTTGACCACCTCAAGAATATGTTGCTCAAATTTTGGGTGTATGTAACACCACCTTTTGACTTAGACAACCAGGATTACCTGAGGCCTACACTTTTATTTTCTACTCACAGTGAAACTATTAAATGATACACTTAAAATTTTAATACATATGAACCTTTATGAATGTTTAAATGTTATTGATGATGATGGATACAATGCGATCTACTATGTGAATGTAATTTTTATGAATGTTTAAATGTTATTGATGATGATGTATATGATGCGACATATTGTGAGAATGAAAATTTTATGAACGATTAAGTGTTATTAGAATGATGTTGGATATGATGCAATCTATTTGGTAAATGATAATTTTATGAATGGGTGTCGAAATTGAATAATGGGATATTATGAGATCTATTTCTAACTTGAAAACTTTGATGTTAAGTTGTTGGTACATGGATACCGAATTGAAATGATGATTGTATGCAATTACATGATCATAATACATAGAAATGTATGAGTTTGTGTTACAGACTAATCTGCAGGTTATGGTCTATGAAATAGCCAGGGGATAATGATGATGAAAGTGGATGTCATGACCACTAGCCGAGAAACATTATGGTATGAATATTTGTATGTGAAATTATATAGGTTTGGATGCATTGCCATGATATGTGGACCAATGCAAGATTACAAGTGTTGAGACTGCCCAAAACCAAATAAACGATGACAAAACTCCCATCAGCATGATGTCACTGTATATTCCATTGTAGGGTGTGGACCCTAGTTATGATTAGGAGGGGTGGAGGAATTTCCCACTGTGTATCCTTCGAAACCTGGAGTCATGGGAGGACGGTGTTAGCTCACGCTCCCGTAGACATGTGATGATGACTGTCAGTTGCCTACTGGGGAAGCTTGGTCGAGATAGTGACATTCTGCTTACAGGTTCTATTTGGAGATAGGTCAATATAGTTGACGCTCCAAGATAGTCCAACAGAGGAAAGATAGGAATGGAGATGGAAGTAAGTTAGGGAGGAAGGATGAGTAGAAATAGTTGAGAAAGTATGGAGATTTTTCTGATGGTGGAATTTAATGTTTTCCCTTCTAAAAAGAGAATGTGTATATATGAATATTCATAATTACGTAACTAAACCACAGTTGTCTAAATAAAATTGTTGAACTAGGATAATTGTAATTAAAGGATTTCGCAAACATTTGATTGGTTTATTATCTGTTATAAAAGACTAGTCTTGTTGATTGGATTGGATGCATACATAAATTACTAAAGGGTGATAGTTATTGATTATTAGTACATGCACGAGACTTGTATGTACTAGCTACACATGCATTTCTTGTACATATACACTAGTATGTATGAGTTCTCTTGATTTAATTACTAATAGTGTCGGTTAATTGTTATGAATGTGTGAACCATGTTTCTTTTCCTTTGTACCATGAGATACCATAACTTCGGGACGAAGTTTCTTGAAGGGTGGGTGTATGTAACAACCCTGGTTAAATAGATGCATAGGGATTATTAAGTAAAATTAATTAGATAATTAATTGTCCTAATATGGTTTTAGTTAAGCAATTGACTCATTAAAGGTTGTGTAATGAATTAAAGGGGCTTAATAATTTTAATTTATTTTATTAAATACTTTACATATGCAAGGGGGAAATGAAGCATTAAATTAAGGATAAGATAATAAAAAAGGGGATAAGGTAATAAAGGAGGAGATAAGGAAATTAATGAAGAGGAGGAGAGTTGGTGAAGGGGGGAAATGAAGGAAGAGTCCTATGGGAAAGGGGGAGGATTATTTTGGGGAGGAAGCATTTTGGGGGAGCACTGTATTTTCTGTGGCATATTTTCTATGGGATATTGGTTGGTTTGAGCAGTTTGGTTTTTGGGGATTTTTGGTGAACCATTGCAGAGGGCACCGGGTTGCTGAGGGTTTTGGGCACGGGGGCCAGGATTCTTTTTGGTATCTTGGAGCGAGGGAGCCAGACAGTCTGCTCCTAGCTGGATGGGAGGATAGTCGATTTGGGCAGAGTTTGGTTAGTGCATCAAGCTGGGCAAGGCAACAGGGAAAGGACAACCATATTAGTGGGAATTAGCATTAGAAGGAGGTATTTTATTTATGAAATTTCTGAGTTATGTGATGACTATGTAAATTATGAGCATGTTGTTAGTAAATTTAATTCATGTTGTGGATAAATTAAATTTTTTGTTGAAAGTTCTATGCTTATATGATGATTATTGAACTGCTTAGGCATTGAAAGAAATTATGTTTAATTATATGAAATTTTTAGGCTTACATAAATTTAAGGTTCCTACAATAATAGTGGTTGACTTCACTAGGACCAACAATACCTCCACTACCCAGCCTTCCTGTACTATTCAATCCTGGATTCCAACAAGAAGTGTACCAGTATATGCATCACAACCTGCATATTAGGTGGAGGTGAAATAAAATCACCACCTATAAACTGAGTCATTGAAATCAGATTAGTCCAAGTCAATATGAGTCTGATTCAAAGACCAACTTGATAAGTGACCAAGTCAAATTCTGAGTCTGAGTTTATAAACTATGGTACTTCCCTAATGGATTGTTCCACTCAGTTTGTGGTGTTTTTTAGTATCCGTACGGTGTTGTTTTTTGGATAGATTGTGGAGGTTTCCTTGTATTTCTTTCAAAGGAATGAGAATATATATTTGAAGGAGAAATTACTGGTGTATGTGTGAATTTTTTTTTGTGTTTCCATAACTTTATTTCCAACTATTGTGTGATTAATTCTATGGTCTGCAATTTATTTCTTCATTAAGTAAATTAATTTCAGCATCAATTAAATTTAAGAATATAATTTTTTGATTGAGATGAGGACTTTAGTCACCTAGGGATTGGAAATTTTCACAAGGAGGTTACATGGGTTTTGCATAAAAAATAGACTCACCCTTTGCCCCTCTGACATAAAGATATTCAACAATGCTCCTCCACCTTCCTCTACCTACATTTCCTTTAAATTTTTCAAAACACACATTATATCATTATGTAGCAAAATATGGGAGACGAAGGCACTAGGGTTTTGCAGTCATGAGATCTATCACAAGGGATCCTATGGACCAAAGGGCAATGGATGTGGAGGAAGAACTTGTTGACTTCTCTAAAAATCCATTAGAAGGTATTGCAATATTTTCAGGGATCTCAGATATACCTCCATCTTTAGGTTTTGCGGATGCCATGGGTCGAAGGGGGCATGGACACCTTGGCAAACCATGGGAATCCTTGCCAAAATTATTCTCATATTTCACACATGGGGAAAGGACATAGAAAAGATATGACATTGATGTTGAGGATAGATATCCCATGTCTTCATTCAAGTCATAGGTTATTGCATTGAAGGAAAAAAATTTAGACAAGATTGGTAGTAATCCTCAAGAGGGCATAGTAACCAAGCATATCCATCTGTAGCTTAGAAAGTTGATGAAAACAAATGCAGATGGTTTAGGGATTTCAAAGGAGTTTATTTTCCTTATATCTATAAATTGCTTCAATGAATCCCTAGAAAAGAGCTCAAGTGAGGATTTGGTATTGCAATGTGATATATTAGGAATAAGTGGCATGCAAACCATGCCAACTCTAGCAAGTGTAGTAGGTGTGTAAATAAAAAATGTCAACAAACAAGATTGGTTTTGGGAGAGGATATTCATATTCATGAAGTAGTGTGGATGGAAATGTAAGAATTAATAGGGTGATTCTTTGGATGACATGTGTTGAGTAAGTCTTTGCAAGAGTGGATGATAGTGATATGGCTTCCCTTTCTAGGTTATGTGATGATTTTTCACCTCCTAGTGTGTGGATCAAAATTTTTTAATACTTGGACTTGAACTTAAAATCAATTGAGGATCAACACACACTCAGAATGACTTGAACTGATCTAATTTCAATGATTTAGTTTACTAAAAAATACAAAATGTATTTAAATTTTAATGAAAATAAATAAATTTACAAGATTCCAAACTATTAAATACAAAATATGCATTACTTGTGTATATACCATGCAAAGGTGAATATATCAAAATGGAATCGAGTGCAATACATATCAGAAATAACATACATAATCAATGAGTCTCTAAATAGCCTCTAGAGTAAAAAACAACATGCTACAAGTTACTGGTCTACTGCATAGTACATACTAACACAGTAAAAGTAATTGATCAACATGATACAGATATGAGTCCATTCAGAGACTTGTTTTTTTTATTTTTGTAGTGG
The DNA here is from genome assembly GCA_009831015.1 of Picea engelmannii. Lineage (NCBI taxonomy): Eukaryota > Viridiplantae > Streptophyta > Pinopsida > Pinales > Pinaceae > Picea > Picea engelmannii. The sequence goes on along the minus strand of ML785283.1, from coordinate 299,136 downwards.
AAGAACATTATTTTTGTAGTGTCATAACCATTTTTATGCCAATTAATTTGTGCTCAAATTTAGTACCTTGATATTGATAATTTTCAAATCACAAAGCTGATACCCAATTTCCCAAAGGAAACTCTATTTAACAACATTGAAAGAATCCAACTCAATTTTTCAAGCCTAATTGAGTCGATGCCTAGTCTTTGATTCCTTAGCTTAAGGGTTTCATTTTCCCTATCTCATGAGAAACTTCATGTTCCTCGGAAATACTTACCACCATAAGATGAAAATTTTGATGTTAGTCAACCTAGGGACAATATTTTACACTTGAGTGACAACTTGAATACATCCCTAACACTCAAGAAGTGAAACATTAAGTTTATAAGGAAACAAGGAGAAAAAAATAGATGTCATTCAAGTGAGGAGAGTGGTGTAAATGAGAAGCTTATCTAAATACATAAAAAAATCATCAACGAAAACAAGCCTTAACATGCCTTGAGTGACTTAGTCAAGTAGGTACAAACTTGGTCGAGTAGGGATGGATTGGTACCAAACCGGCCAAGTCGGGTTTTGACTCGACTAGTTTGATACCATATCAACCCTCCGAACCAAGCAAGAGGCTAAGTCGGTATGGGGTCAACTAAATTGAGTTGATAGAGTTTGAGTTGACTAGGACCACTTTCCAAAACAATGGTGGATGGATTGCATTCATTTTTAGGTCAAAATCATATGCTTTGAAGGTTTTGGGATTGAACTATCTTTGAGGGAACAAAACATTGTATTTGGAAATATGGAGCATGTAATTTGATCTGTGAGGGGAGAATATTCCACTATAATTGATGTGGGAGATGCTACTCGGACTGCCACTAGATTTCTAGTAAATGGATGTATTTAAGGAATTTCATAATAGCATTGGTCAATTCTTAGAAGTGGATAATAGCTACCAAAAAACCAATACATGCACCATTTCCCACATCTTGGTCACGGTGTGGTAAAAGTGTCTCCAATACAATTTGACCAAAAAAGTGTTGTTAAGGCTAGGAATAAGCGACAAGCAAGCCATGCCAACTCTGGCAAGCAAAATAGAAGGTGTGTCAAGAAAATATCTCAACAAATAAGATTGGTTTTGGGAGAGGATACTCATATGCATGAAGTAGTTGGGATGGCAACACAAACATTAATAGTGATCCAAAATGGATTAGAACCAACAAATGGTTGCAGGATTCAATACATGTAAGAGAAATTCGACAATCTATGAAAATTATCAAACCATGTAAATCAATGCAATGTAAAATTTGAATAGGACAAAAGCAAAAAAGATAAGGAAAAAGAGAATTATAAGAGATAAAAATAAAATAAAATAAGAGAGAAGGTTGAGGAAGGGGAAATAAAGGGCCATGGTTTTTGGCCTTCCCCTCTCCCTTCCCTCCCCCCAACACCCCCTCGCCATATCTCCCTATTTCTTCCTTCATTTTAATTCTCAATGGATATTTTGGCCAAGAGAGGGAGATGCATAGAAATACAATAGTTGCTTGAACATGAGATTTCGAAAATGAAAAAATGAGCCCCATTTGAAGTTGGTCTTCCCATTTGGGTTTCCAGGGTAAAATTTATGTGTTCATTGTGGTTGAATGATGTGTCTATTATTGTTGATTTTGTCTTATAAGAGTGAATAGTTTAGAGCCATACTCTATTCTCTATTTGTTCTGCTTAATATAATGACATATGCACAGTAAAATGCAATCATTTCCCTCAATAGTTAATTCAATGTCAATCTCTTCTAAATGAATATTTGGTTGTTGTTTTGGTAACTACATTTGAGTATCATTTGGGATAGCACCTTCTCATAGACATTGATATGTTGTTATACACACACTTGTAACAAATCATTATGACACATAAATTCCATGAAATCCAATGGTTAGATAACCCAAGTTGTCCATTCTAAGTATATAATAGATGGAGGGTGTGGATTAAAGAGTTGCAATTTATTAGTTAAATTACTAAATGTGTCACCTTAAGAGTACTAGGATATACATATACATGTTGGTTGGAAAGAGGAGTATGCTGTGTGTGCATGAAAGAGAAGAGTTCTAATTATATTAATGACAATGAAATGAAGGATATGTAAAAGTTGGTTGAGTCTCACTAGTAGCTATTACCCATTCTATTGTATCTTGATTTCTTCACTCATCCCACTATTTGTACCATCAAACTTGGGTGGCCATTACTTAAATTTTATTTTTTTGTTAGATTGGCATGAGTATCCATGGAACATACCTTTTTAATGGTAATGAGAATATTCCTTTCTTGTAAAATGAAGGGGTAATAATATTTTGGATTTTGAGTTGTTGAGATCCTATCCAAGTTATTCTTTGCATGTGTCTCCTTCTTTGCAACGTTTATTTTTTGAGTTTTAAAATAATAGGTGTGCTCATTTTCACCATAGACAATAACATTATATTGTCACCCAACCATAGGCACTAGGCCACCCCCAAGCACCTTAACCTTGACAGCTATAATAATTCTAGAAGCAAACACTAGAACATATAACTTACCAAATTAGCATACCTCTCTACAAAGCTAGCGTACCAAGCATAAAGTCCAAAACATAAACCAAATATCAAGTCACCACTACAACAACTACAATTCTCCTCCATCCATGTGCACCACTAGTCCTTATGAAGTCGTGAGAGTGAGTGTGTCAAAATGAGCTCAAGAACCCTCTATTTATAGTGCTCTCATTCACCTAATTGGGCCGAATTATCCTTCTAGAAGCTAATAACTTAATATTAAATATTCTCTTGAGTCGACTTGTCTTATAGGGTTCTTAATCATCTGTTTATGGTTTCTCTAGCTTCCCTAAATATTCAAGTCTCGTCAAAGGTTACACGTGGAGGTTAATACCCCCTGCAGCTACTGTAACATCAATACTCCCTCCTAGATAGTGAGGTATTAAATTAAATGGTCTTGAGCACAAACAAACCATTCACCAGGTAGCAACAACATAGCCACACAGGTTATCTCATGATCACACAGATCAAATCATGAGCACCATCATCATTATCCATCTAGCTGGAAATCATCTCCAACACTAGTGATAGTCTCCATGGATATTAGATACAATTCCTTTCAATAAAACACGACTGTGTCTATCCATAGTAGTACACAACTACTATCCAGTGGTACACAACCAGTCCTAGTAGCACATGGGTACTAACCAGTGACACACAGTCACTACTATTGGAACACATCCACCACAGTATCACACAACTACTATGCAATGACATACATTCTCCACAACAATCAAATCATATCATCCTGCATCAGCAATGTCATTAGTTTCATCACCTCTAATCCATACTAGCATGATGCTAATGCATCATATCTAAGCTTCACTGGAGTGATCTAGAGTATCATCTACATCATCTCTAAGTTGTACTAGCATGACATAAATATCATGATTCCAATGCATCATATCTAAGTTGTATTCCACCTCTAAGTTGTACTCACATGATGTACATTAGTGCCTCACTGTGTCACCTCTAATTTGTATGATCATCTTTAAGTTGTACTAGCATGACATATCTAGCATGATGTCAATGCATCACATCTAAGTTGTACTTGCATGATCATATATAGCATGACATGAGCCCTATGCATTATCTCTAAGTTGTATGGTCATCTCTAAGACGTACTAACATGAAATATCTATCACGATGCCAATGCATCATATCTAAGTTGTATGTCACCTCTACGTTGTACTCGCATGGCCATATCTAGCATGATGTGTCTCACCAGCATCGTCTCTAAGTTGTACTACCATGAACATAACTAGCATGATGTCAATACATCATATCTAAGATGTATGTCCAACTCTAAGTTGTATTATCACGATGCTCCTCATGCCACTGTATCAACAAATCCAAACATATGTATCATATATGAGTTGTACTAGCATGATCATATCTATCATGATGCAATCATCATCTCTAAGTTGTATGACCATATCTAATTTGTACTAGCATGATACAGATCCACAGCTCACTAAGAGTCCATGATGCCACATATCAGATCTCCCTCCCAACCAAGGAAATCATCTCCTCCCTTTCAACCAAGGAAACGATATCCATGAGCCCCATCATATCCCTCAAGTATGAAAAATTTATCTTGGACATAAGCTTAGTCAAAATATCTGTTGCATGCTCATCAATGGAGATATACTAGAGAACCACTTCTCCCCTCTGTACTTTATCAAAGAGAAAATAGTACTTGATCTCAATGTGCTTTGACCTGTCATGGAACATTGAGTTCTCTTAGAGCTTCACACATCCTTGGTTGTCACAATATATCATGGTCGAATCCAACACATGATCAAACAGTCTAGAAACCATCTTACATAGCAACATTGCTTCCGTACAAGCATCACAAGCTACAATATACTTTGATTATGTAGTTTTGAGTGAAACAAACTTTTGTTTCCTTCTATCCCATGAAATCATAACATATCCCAAACCAAACACATACCAAAAGCCCTATTTTTTTCATCTACACTCCCTTCCCAATCTGAATTAGTAAATCCATGTAGTTGTACATCACTGTTTGACGCATATCTCAAACCATAAGTTATCATCCCATGAAGATATCTCAAGATATGCTTTGCAACTATCCAATGCTCTTGTCTAGGTTCCACCTGGAACTGGCTCAACATGTTTACAGCAAAGCAAATGTCTAGCCTAGTATTCACAAAATACATCAAGGATCCAATCAACTATTGGTACAGGGATGCGTCTACTAGATCAGAATCAGAGTCTCTCAACTTCCTTAGATCTGTTACCATGGGAGTTTCCATGGATTTTAAATCCATCATCCCAAACTTATGAAGGATCTTTACAACATACTTCCCTTATCCTAGGAAGACTTCACCATTCTTCTTTCATACTTCTAGTCCCAAGTAGTAGTGCATGAGACCAATATCCTTTATATCAAATTCTAAGGCTAGCTCCTTCTTACACTGGATAATGAGAGGCTCGACATCTGTTAGGAACAAATCATCAACATGTAACAGTAGAATCACATGTGCATTATTCATAACCTTGTAATAGAGGTTTGGATCGGCATGACTCTTGGAAAATCCAAATATCATCAAATAGCTATCTATACATGCATACCAAGCTGTTGGAGTTTGCTTGAGTCCATACAGTTCCTTCTTTAATATTCATACATGGGTTTCTCTTGGATGTACCTCAAAACCTTGAGGTTGCTCTATATATACCTCTTACTCAATTACTCCATTGAGAAAGGAGGTATTTACATCCCTCTAATGTAAACTCCAACCCATGGATGTTGCTAGAGATATGATAGCTCTAATAGATGTATATCTGGAAAATGAAGCAAACATCTCATCATAATCTTCTCCCTCCTGTTGAGAGAATCCTCTAGCCACGATTCTCTCCTTGAATGTCAATACTTCCATCTACAACATGTTTTATCTTATAAACCTACTTTGAAGTAACTACATACTACTATTTAGGTCTAGGTACAACTTCCCATACATCATTTTTCATAATAGATTGGTTTTCTTCCATCATGGCCTCCTTCCATTCTTTCTGCTTGACTTCTTCCTCAAAGTTGGAAGGTTTTGCATTAAAAAGTCTTTTCATGAGTGTCACATAACTGGAAATTTTTTTGGGTTTATTGCTTTATCTGAAGGTGCCACTGGGAGATTTATTCTTTTCTACTTCCTGCAAGGTGGATTCAAGCCATGTTGGTCTCTTCCTAGTCTTAGGTGAAATAATTGGTTCCACATGTTCATGTGGTGATTCTTGTTCTTCACTGGGGTGTTCTAGAGAACATGTACTTTCTTATTTTGTATATTCATGTCCCTCTTCTTCGTTGGAGTTTATGGAATCTTATATAGACTTCTTAAATTCAATCCTTTCATCAAAAGTCACATCTTTGCTGACTTGAATCTTATGTTGACCTGGAAAATAAATTCTATATGCTTTTGATGATTCACTATATCCAACGAATATAAATTTATTTTTTGAAGGTTCCAACTTCTTTCTCTTATCCTTGGGAACATGGATATAGAAGAGGCATCCAAATATTCTCAAGTGTTAAACACTTGGATTCTTTTTGGAGAAGGCTTCTTCTAGAGTCATGTTCTTAAATATTCTATGTGGAATTTTATTTTGAATATAAACAACTTTCATAGCTACCTCTCCCCATAGGAACATGGATAAATTCTGATCATTCATCATTTCCTTGATTAATTCTTCAATACTTATGTTCTTTCTTTCAACCACACCATTTTGTTGAGGATTGTGAGGGACGATGAGATTCCTCCTAATCCCAACTTCTTTGCATAAGGAAATGAGCTCCTTGGAGGTGTATTCTCCTCCATTATCAATTCTTATTATATTGATCTTCTTATCTGTTAGATTCTCTACTTCAGCCTTGAATTCTTGGAATTTTCTAAATACTTCATCCTTAGTCTTTAACAGATACAATAATGTCTTTCTTGAAAAGTCATCTATGAACATCACATAGTAAAGAGATCCTCCTAGAGAATTCATTGGCATAGGACCACATACATATGAAAGTATGAGGTATAATTTTCCTTTGGATCTATTCTCACTTCTTGGGAATGTTTTCTTAATAGTCTTCCCAAGTGCACATCTTGTGCATACACCTTCATGTACTGATTGTAATTATAGTATGCCTAAAACCATTAGTTTTAAGGATGGAAAGGATTGATAATGAAGGTGAGCATACCTTCTATGCCATAACTCACTAGGTTTGATTTCATAATGTACAAGAGCTTGAGTATTCTATCCTAGGAGTTTATACAATCTTCCTTCACAAATTCCAATGACTCTAGAGTCTTCTATCTTTGAATCTTTATACCATACAAGAAATTTTCCATCTGCCAAAGATACTCTTATCTCCTTTCTCTTCCAAACAAGAAATATATACTAGATTCTTTTTCAAACCAGGAACATATAAAACATTACTAAGATTAATAGAGTTACTTGATTCCATTTTGATAGTAGCTTGTCCAATTCCATTGACTGAATAAGAGTTCTTGTCTCCAAGCTCCACTTTATGAGGTGTTTCCTTTTCATTCATGCTTGAGATATTTTTACAGTCACCTTTCATATGCGTTGAAGCTCCACTATTGATCAACTACATGTCATCTTCAATGGTTCCAGTAAGAGATAAATAATAGAAGAAATATGTTCCATCATGCTTTTCCTTATTTGGAGGTTCTTCATCATTGGCAGTTGATGTGTGATGTCTCCCTTTTCTCTTATTTGTTAGTTTAGGACAACTCCTTTTGTAGTGGCCATAATAATGGCATTCAAAGCATTATACCTTTGACATATCTCTCTTGAACTTATTTCTTGAATAAGACCTTTTCTTGCCTCCATGTCTTTTGAACTTAGTTGCAAAGGCTTGGTCATATTCTTCCTTCTGAGGATTTCCCTTGGAGTTTAACCTTGTCTATTCTTGTGCACAATAGGTCTAAAGTTCTTCTAATGTTGGGAACTGCTTCCGTGTATTCATGCTTGTAGCAAATATTGCATCCCATGATCTAGAAAGACCATTGAGTGTTATGTTCGCAACTTCCTTTTCTAGGATGGCTTCTCCAATAGCTTGCAATTGATCTCTCTGTTACCCATGATTTTGGTCATCATGATGATGTATGAATGATGGTGTACTCAGGCTCTTCATTAGAACTTTTTCCTGAGAGAAGTTACCTTCATCTCTTTCCAAAAATCACATTTTTGAGGACTGTTCGCAGGCTGCTAGTATATTTTCCTACGAGAATGCATGATTCTCGCAGGCTGCCTTAAGCCAAGGTGTGAGAAGTTCACACTGTGTCGAACTGCTAGGGTGCGAACTCTTTCTTAAGAAGGGAAAAAGATGAATTCTTGAAGCTTCTAGAAAGGAATCTTCTAGAAGGATGAGATGGCATTTGAATGGTTATCCTAGTATTGGATTCCCTGATATTTTGGGATCATTCTTATCTAAGTAACTAATTCATTTTCTCTTATATATTGAGGGAATTCTCATGGAAAAGGTTAAGAAAACAAGGTTAAGCAAGATATTGGAGAATTGGTGAAAGATTGTGTGAAGGATTGAAGCTACAACAGCTAGGAAACTCTAGCAAGTTTATCAAAGGTGGTTGATCTTCTTCATGCAAGTGAGAAAGTGTGTGTGTCAGAGCCAAGGGCCATCGAAAGGAATTTTGCAACATCAAGGCTCAGGTTGTAATCTTTACTTTCCATTAATATGATATAGTAATATGTCCCTTTCCCATAAAGCTATTGTCACTTTATTGTATAATTCCTTGATCATATACATAGATTGACCTTTGAATACATTGAGCTGTCTTCACTTCAATTGGTTTGTGTTGTCTTGGTCTTGAATGCACGAGAGCATTGGAGTGAAGTGGGAGAAACAAAGACTATAGGAAGCGATTATAAGGTATGTTACTCGTTCTTGCCTCCTACTTAATTCAATAGTCAAAATCTAGGGAAAGAGTATTATTCTGTCTTGATTTGTTCTAGATCCAGGTGGATCTAGGGAGATCAGTTTGTGTCCGCACTTATGGATTTATCCAATAACACGCTCAAATAAGAAATCTTCACAAAGTATGAATAGATGGTGTCATCATTTGTCATGTTTGTGTCACAAAGTTCATTCTTCAGACTCATCACTTGTTCAATATTTCTGACTGAGAAGAGATTGAATAGGGCATCGTACATCTTCTTGGATGAGTCAAGATGAGAAATGTAGGGTATCAAGTGATCCTTTACAAATTCCACTATGATACGCATATAATTGATGTCATTATCCTTGAACTTATCCATTGCTACAACGTTATGAGGTTCCTTCTATTTTCCTTCTTCAAACTGTGGTTCCATGATATTGCCTTTCACGATATCCAACACTTTATTCTTGGAAAATATGAGGTCAATCATTGTCTTCCATGCTCCGAAGTTAGAATCTCCTTCTAACTTGTTTTCTAACATCATAGAATAAGTCATGGTTTCATTGACTTTGACTCTGACATGTCCAACCTTTGACTTTGAACACAAATTTAAACTTGACGCCTTGGCTTGCTAAGAGTACCAGAAGGTGCACTAGGCTAGGGCACACTAGGCTATCTAGGAATCAGTTCAAGTGCTTCACTTAATGTGACTCAACAAGAGGGTTAGGGTTTTGTTGTTGAAACAAAACTATGACTGCAACTGCAACGATAAAATAACCTCCCAATCTACCTTCTAGTGGCTAGTCTGTCCAAAGATAGTGTGGGCCCATAACCTATTAAAATAATAGGTGTGCTCATTTTCACCGTAGAAAATATCACTATATTGTCACCCAACCATAGGCACTAGGCCACCCCCGATCACCTTAACCTTGACAACTAGAATAATTCTATAAGAAAACACTAGAACATATAGCTAACTAAGATAACGTACCTCTCTCCAAAGCTAGCGTACCAAGAAGAAAGTCCAAACCATAAACCAAATACCAAGTCACCATTGTAGTAGTTGTAGTTCTCTTCAAGCCATGCGCACCACTAGTCCTTATGAAGTCGTGAGAATGAGTGTGTCAAAATGAGCTCAAGCACCCTTTATTTATAGTTCTCTACGTCACTTAACTAGGCCGACTTATCCTTCTAGAGGATAATAACTTAATATTAAATATTCTCTTGAGTTGTCTTGTCTTCTAGGTTTCTTAACCAACTGTTTAGGGTTTCTCTAGATTCCCAGAATATTCTAGTCTTGTCAATGGTTACATGTGGAGTTTAATACCTCCCTTGGCTACTGTAACATCAACATTGAGGTTGGCAATAGATACCTATAACACTACAAAGATTTTCTTCTTACACTGATAAGCAAAGAGAAATCCCAAGTTCAATTATCTATGTTAATCAAACGAGTTGTTGTGTTTAGGGTACATTGAGAAAAAATACCTTACAACCATTAGAAGAAAAAAATCCTTGTACAAGACAAAAGAATAGAAGCCTAGTAACCTTCAGAAGACAAATCTCTTTAGAAAATACTAAGAGAAAGACAAGATTTTTAACTTCTGCAAAGGATCTACATTGGTGAAATGAGTGGGCGATAAGTTCCTTGTTTATCGATCATAAGGTATCAAAGTAGTTGCATCCTTGACTGGGACACAACTGCCAAAAATTTGAAGAGAACATTGCAGACCTTTGCATGGGTAAATAAAGTAGAGAACAGTTTGAAGACTTAAGGGCCAAAAATTATCAACTTCGAGAAGATAATCAGAACTTGGACCAAGTCCATATGTTTAACCAAAGGATGAAATATATGAAGAAGCAACTTGAGACCTCTTCCAAACTACTACCATTGCTAAATAAGTTTGAAGAAAAATAATTCTCCTTCATTGCAGTTGTGACAGATTGGGATAATCACAAAGTGTAGCTTGTACAACTTGGTGAAAAGGTCATCCCGATGGATAGCTTGCAAGATGATAGGATCACTCAAGATGATAGGATAACAAGAGTTACAAAAGGAGGAGGCCTTGGAAAATCTCCAAGCAATTTTCTAATAGCACTAGGAAGAAAAGCCACTTTACATTGACACTGCAGAGACTAGCACCATGACCAAGAAAAATCTGGTAAGCTCAGTTTCCTTATGGTGATTTTGAAAAGAATACCAAAAGAATTAGTGCCAAACTGTTAAGGCAGATGGGCTATGATGGAAAAGGGCTAGGCAAGAGAAGACAAGGCATTTTAAGCCCCATTGTAGCTACACAGTGGGTCAAGCATGAAAGCTTGGGTTCCAAGGGTGGAGGGGAAATATCTATGACCATTAAGACCACTTTTGTGAAGTTGAAATACATGTCGAAGTTGGCCTACTCATCCGGATAAACAACAACAAAAAATGAATGTGGCATCCCAATACCACCTCAACCTTCTTGTGGAAAAATGAAGAAGGGTAGCGATGAGAATAACTTGAAGACTTAGCCTGCACCATCACTCAGAAGAAGTAGCAAGCCATTCAATCAATGAAAGAAGAATAATAAGACCAAGAGGTCCACCTCAAACGAGACATCCCTTGTTTTCCATTGTCACAAGAATAAAGGCCACAACACTATCAACTATTTGTACTTAGATATGTGCTCATTCTATAGGAAGAGAGGTCATCATGATCCAACATTCTAGAAGAAGAAATCCACATGCCACAAGCCAGATTTCTTTCAAAAGAGGAATGAAAATATTTCTTCTCCAATCCAACAACGAACTCAAAGGCACATGGAGAGGAGGAATATCATGAGAAATCCATACAACAACGACAAGAAATTTTGTTGCCATTTCAATTTGAGTGGTCATTGGGAAGCAAAGTGTTGGCAACTTCATCCAAATATTCACCCTTGGAACTACATAGCCAGGAGAAGAGTGTGGAGAGAAAATATTGAAGAATACAAACAAATACTTTCATTTACAATATAATGAGCAGAAGCTAGCCAAGGAGTTATAATGGTGGAGAAGGTCAATGACACCAACAAGACATACATTAGGTCAATGCCAAGGGAAACCACAATCCAGTTCTTGCTTTAAGTATTGCATCCAAAGAACCCCATATTGAGGATGTGAAAGATATTGGTGCATGGAGTTCAATGAACTTGGGATATTTCTTGGAAACTTCATGACATGCTCGCAACCATGTGAAGGCACCAGAGAGTTGTTTCCATGCTGAGAAGAAACTAATCCTTGAAAGAGAATGTAGTCCACACTTCCTCTTGTGGGAATATTATGTGATGGCATCGCTTGTTGCGGTCACATTGAGAAAGAAGACCAATGGTCGACTTGGATTCATTGACCACCAATATGGATCGTCTCCAAGACTGATAGGTTGATGGAAATGGATGTTGAGTGCAGAGTTTAGATATGGAGATTGCTAATAGTTCAGAGTTAAACAACATGACTCTATATTGCAGAAATACGAGAGCCAACAACAAGATATAAATCTGTATCCAAGACCTGAGCCAATAGCTATATCCATGAGCCAAATCCAAATCTAGATTCAAAGCCACAGTCCAAAGAAGTAAACAAAAGGAGCGCTAATCTAGATTGGTTTCCTTTGAGGTTTTGGAGAACAACAATCCTCTCAAAGGGGAGGTGTAATCCAAAATGGATTCAAACCAACAAATGGTTGTAAGAATCAGTATATGTAAGAGAAATTTGATAGCCTATGAAGGTTATAAAATGTAAATCAATGCAATGTAAAATTTGAATAGGACAAAAGGAAAAGAGAGGAAAAAAGAGAATTAAAAGAAATAAAAATAAAATAAAATAGGAAAGAAAGCTAAGGAAGGGGAAAAGAAGGGTAATGTTGTTGGCCTTACCTTTACCCCTCCCCCGAACTATCCCTATTTTTACATTCATTTTCATTCTCAATGGGTCTTTTTTCCAAGAGACGGGATACATACAAAGCAAAGTGTTTCTTGCATTAGATATTGTCAGAATGAAACATTGAGCCTCATTCAAAGTTGGTTTTCCCATTTGGGTTTCCAATGTAAATTTTTTGTGTTAATAGTGGTTGACTGATGTGTCTATTATTTTCGATTTCATCTTATCAGAGTGCATAGTTCAGAGCCATAATCTATTCTCTGTCTATTATGCTTAATGTGATGACATATGCACAATAAAAATACAATCACTGCCCTCTATGTTTAATTCAATGACAATCTCTTATAAATGAATATTTCATTATTGTTATGGTAACTACATTTGAGTATTGTTTGGGATAGAACCTTCTCATAGCCATTGATATGAATTCATACATACAATTATAGAAAATAGTTGTGGCACATAAAATCAATGAAATCCAATAGCTAGAGAAACTAGAATGTCCATTCTAATTCTATAATTTATGGGATTAAAAAGTTGTTTCAATTTATTAGCTAAATTACTAATTTTTTCACCTTGTGAGTCCTACGATATACATATACATGCTAGTTGGAAAAAGGAGTGCATTGTGTGTACATGAGAGAGCATAGCTTCAATTATATTAACAATAGCCAAATGAAGGATATGTAAAAGCTAGTTGAGTCTCACCAATAGCTATTACCCATTCTATTATATCTTTAATTCTTTCACTCATCCCACTATTTTCACCATCAAACTTGGGTGGCCATCACTTCAATTTTATTTTTTTGTTGGATTGGCACAAGTAGCCATGGAACATACTCTCTATTGATGGTAACAAGAATATTCCTTGCTTGTAAAACTAAGTAATAATACTTTGGATTTTGAGTTATTGATATCCTATCCAAGTTATTATTTGTAGGTGTCTCCTTATTTGCAATGTTGGGGTTTTGAGGTTGGCAATAGATACCTCTAGACGCTACAAAGAATTAATTCTTAAATTGATATAAAAAGAGCAATCCCGAGTTTAGTTATCTTTGTTAATCAGGTTGGTTGTTGTGTGGAATATACATTGAGAAAAAATACATTACATGCATTGGGAGAATGGACAAGAACAATATTCTTGTACAATACAGAGGAATAGAGGCCTAGAATCCTTCAGAATATAGAACTCTTTAGAAAATACTAAGATAGAGACAATATTTTTAACTTTTGTAAAGGATCCATGTTGGTGAAGAAAGTGGGATATAAGTCCCTCATTTACAGATCATACCATATTATAGCAATTTCATCCTAGACCATGACACAACTGTCATAGATTTGAAGAAAACATTGTAGACCTTAGCATGGGTAAAGCAAGTAGAGAAAAGTTGGAATACTTAAGGGCTAGAAATGCTCAACTTCGAGAAGAGAATGAGGACTTGAAGGAGCGGGTCCAAATGTTCAACTAGAGGATGGTGAAGATGGAGAAGCACCTTGATATCTCTTCCAAACTATCATTATTTCTAAATAAGTTTGAATAATTCCAAGACTCCCTCACTACAATCATGAC
>ML785283.1:258117-285112 GCA_009831015.1 Picea engelmannii | reverse complement strand
CAATGGAGAACATGATCTACACCATTATGATGATGATCAAGATTTCAATATATGGAAGCCCAATAACCCCCTTGATTTTCCTCCCAGCACCGATCAACCAAGGCTTGTCACATTCAAGCAACCCAGGGTATGGGGCATCATAATCCAACGTCACCATGAGGTATGGTTAGTCCTTTTTCATGCAAGGTGTTGTGCTTAATTTATTGGGCATGTGGAATTTGAAGTTGGATGATGGATCACTTGCTTGAGAAATTGTCTTGGTTTCCTTGTTCCACCTTAGTGGTCAGCTTCGATGCCCTAGTCCTGTGTTGTCACCGCCCAGAGAAACGAGGTAATATTGGGGGGGGGATCCCAAGGCTAACATTCCACTCTCGACCATGATTAACACTTTCCATCATGAAACCTTGACATATCCTAAACTTTGGCTATGGCCCATACTCTCATGAGAAAGGGGCTAGCAGCCCAAAGGTAGATTGCAATTGCTATAAAAGAATTAAAAAATGATGCTAAAAATAAAGTGAACATAAAAAATAAGGACAATAAAAATCCAGTCCAACTTGAGATCTATTTATTCATTTCCCTCCTTGGTCCCAAATTGTAATGCTAAATCTTGAAACCTTTTAAAGGGGACTAAAAAATATAATGTAAAGAAAGAAAGGATTAGAAAGATGGCTAATAAAGGGTTCTGGGAAAACTAGCACACAAATATTGAGTAACTCAAAATAAAGTTCTCCCTCAACAAGAGAGATCATAGATATGGACACCATAATCCAAGAAGGAATCCCTAAACCATAACATCTTCACACTTACTCTTGATGGGTTTTTACTTTCCCTTGTTACTCTCAAGACCTATCCCTCTACCTAGGTTATTTATTTCCTGTCTAGGTGGCATGCCTAATAGGGTTGGATGAAGTCCCTCCCATACCTAAACTTGGTAACCCTCACAAGGTCTTGGGCTTGGGTGATACTTGAAGGGGATACTGAGGTGAATTGTTTACATGACTTGTATCTTAGGAATCAACTTACTTTTCATCATTTAAGGACTAACATGTCTTATGAACATTTTTTTAGTTTGTCCTATACTCTTCTTTGTTTTTACCCTAACATGGTTCTTTCAGGGACGTTTGGGTTTGTGCTCGAGAAGTTTTTCCTTATTGTAGGATTTTCGCACTTTTGATGGAAATTAGTGAGTCATCCAATGGCTCAACACCCTTAGACAGTGGCTCTCACATCCTTGTAACCTTGGACAATGCGCATATGGTTTTGGTTTTTTGCAACCCGGTCATTATGTCACGTACATGGGTTGAAATCCCATGGGTTGGGTAGGGCACCTAGAACCCTTGTGCATTGATGATGGAGGACATTTCCTTTGCAGACACCTTGGCATCATTGTAGGATGATATTCCATCCCTCTTGCACTTCAATGTGGCCTTTGGAGGTTGATGACATCACCCTCTAGCTGTTGACATCACCTTGGAGACTAGGGTTTGATGGATGGTGTGGTTCTGAAGGTGATTTGACTTGAGGATATGCATTGCATCACACTTTTTCACATTAGAGCATGACAAATGTCCTTTGGAGGTCCAACAATCCATTCCTTGAGGCTTGACATCATCCTTTTTAGCACTATGCTACCCTTCAAGGGCATGACATCACCCTTTTTAGGGTTTTACTTTATGTATTTTTCATTTTGACATATCGTAGAGGCAAATGAAGGGGTCAGCCCTATTCTAATTTGTAGTTGACAAATTTATGTGGACAAATTGTTTTAGGATGGCCTCATATAAATAGGCCACCCTCTCATTTCATTTTTCATCATCATGACTCACCATTTGTGAGAACAACTCTATAATTTTATCCCTCTTTTGGCTATGTAGATATTCTACCTTATGTGCTATGCTTAGAGGATCAGCTTGTGAATGGTTTTTCTGATTTTGAAGAGGAATTTATGAAATTAGGGTTTTTTCTCATCGTATCTTAGCTAAAGTAAGTGAATTTTCTGCAATTTATCTTTATATTATTATGTTTCATGGAGAATCTTTCTACTTTGAGCTAGACGTCTTTCTTGGTAAAACCCTAAGAGAGGAGCATAAGTGCTTCCTCCTCTCACAAGGTTATTTTTGTTCAATTTGGATGAAACATTCTTGCTAGGGTTAGTATCCTAAAGCCCTAAAGTTCTAGCACTTTAGGATTTTATCCATAGACATTTGATTTTTGACCTATTTGAAGCATCAATAAGGGAGAAAATATTGTTGTAACCCAAATGTGATTTCACTCTAGAAATCCTTCTCTTTAAGGTTTAAATCCTAAGGCCCTAATGTGCTAGCACCTTAGAGTTTAAACACTACCTCTTGGTTTCTACTAGTTTAATCTTCAAGTATTTGTTGCATCGGTTGTTATAAATAATACATATCCATAAGGCACTAGTTGTGTATCTCTCTTATGGTGAAGTTGATAAAAAAAACACTCTCTTTCAACTCTCTTATGCTTTCCAGTAACTTTGCTAACATTAACACTTACTAAATTTCTAGTAAACTTCTTGTTGTTGCAAAAGTTTGCTACACCCATCTGATAACACTCTTATTTGTTGTATACACTCTTGTAAAGGTGGCTTAACATATTCATAAATTGCATATAACAATTGGATATTGTCCTAGTGGATTTGTGCTAAGTTTTCCTTCATAATTGTTGCATTTCTAGTCAACATTTGTTGTTGTTATATTGTTGTTCATTGCTGCAAATTCATAACAGCCATAACAAATTTCATGTCTAATGTATTTAAGAGGAATTTATTGCTTGTTTGTACTTGGAAATAATCATATACATTCTACAAAGTGTTCTTGTTCTGGTAAGGTACTTATGCAACCTTATACCTCTTATATTTTCTTGACCTAGACCTTTTATTTGGTGATCAAGAGAGGGGGTGGTAAGCTTGGCTACTATACTTGCTACTTTGATCCCTTGAGGTAACTATGGAAGTCTCCCTTGTGGTGGAATTGTTCTGCCACTAAAATGTGGGAAGTTCTTAATAAAGTGGCAGTGGTAGGATCTTCTATTGTTATGTAATATTTGGGGACTTGTGGTGGGACTTTGCACAAGTACAAATCCTACGATAACATTTTGGTGCCATTGCTGGGGAGGATTGAGTCATTATCCTCAATGACATATCGTTAGTAAAATTCTACCGAACTCTTATCTTACAAGTTTACTTGACGACTCCACAAAGGGTAGTTTCCTCACATTCCTTTGATGATCCTGAAGAGATCATCTAGCAAGTCCACTGATATATTATGAGGTGTCACATGCTCTCAACTCTGTGATATTATGTGTTTTCAAGTAATTATATTATGGCACAATGGTCACTTCAGAGAATGTTACCCTCCCTAAATATTTAATATATTCCAGGATACCCAAATCACTTCTCTCCTGGTTGGGGAAACAATTGTCCAAAATTTGATCGAGATCCGTCCTTGGCTATTACTCATGTAGTAAATTTCTTGAAGTATGTTTTGGAGATATATGTGACACATCAAGATGTTTTTATAAGATTATTTTTTCTATCTCTAGAAAAAAGACAAAAGGATTGGGTTGAGAATACTCTTAAACCAAAGAGTATATCCTCTCTTACAATCTTCATTGAGGAATTCCTTGAAAGGTGGGCCCTGAGAACACAAAGTTGTGAAGACACTCTCCATGATATCACGGTCGCCCTTCCAAGGAAAGGGTTATATTATATCCCTGTTGAGGAATATGAAGAATCCCTTGATGAACAATAAGTTGAAGAGAATATTCATGAAGAGGGATACCAATTCCTTGAAGAGGGGCAAGAGTTTCCTCATGATTATGTTGAAGACAACGAAGACTTGATTGAAGAACACGAACCTGAAGAGGTGAATCATGAGGAATATTACCAAGAAGAAAATGCGTTTCCTTGTGAGTATGTCAAAGAAGAACACTTTGATGAAACACACCTTGTTGAAGACCTAATCCACAAAGAGGCTCCTCATGAAGATGAAGTGTTGGTGTTTTCTCCTCCATTTGATGAATTCATCGAAGTTTCCTTTCCTCCTACACATGAATATAAGAACATGGTAATTTATACTCCTTTCCAAGACTTTGATGTTTCTATATTCTATGATTTGTAAAGTGAAGAAGTGCTAGAGGAACCCTTGGATACACTAGTCTCTTCATGCTATAGTAAAAGTGATGATGTGATTGAAGATATTAATGAGTTTATACTTATTGGGATATTAAAATGGGATTTGATTTGTCTTACTAATGATCCCATTTACGAAATTGAAGGTCATTTTCAATGTGTACCCTTAGAGCAACCATATGTGATTGCTAAGGGCTTATATGTGTGGAAACATGGAGATGACATGGTTACATATTTTTTCCAACCACCTAGAGATGACTTATCACATCATACTCATGATAATTTATAGTTATATCATGGGGGGTTCGACACATGTTCTTTTGAGTACTTGGATTTATTCTATGAAGAAAATTATGAACCATTTTTGTTCTCTAATCCTAATGAGGGTAAGGACATGACTTTCCCAGAGTGGGATTTTTGTTGTGAGAGTTTCCAGCTGTATCTTCTTTCACCTTGCTATTTTGCTATAGATATGGTTGGGAGTTCTCCTTGTAATGGTCACTTGCATGTAGGACAAAGTTGTTTTCAAACTATGGTTTGTTGTGGGGATTTTCGGTTTCACACATGACCAAAAAGCTTTGGGTTGGGAGAAAAAATTATTCTCTAGGCTTGGTCTGATCCCTTAGCTCTTTCTTATTCCATGGGAAACCTTAGATTTTTCCTTAGGTTCCTTTTCATTCCCTCGATGGATAAGGATGAGGATTTTCCTTCATATGATTCTTTTGGCCTTGCCCAAGGATGGATAGGGAAAGGTTGTGGTTATACCTCTTGGCATAAGTTTGTTCCTCTCTCCCACCTCCATGGGTTAGACTTTATGATTATAATGATATAATTCATGCTCTAGCTCATGACCTTTCTATGCTTGACATATTTCTATTTTGGCTCATGATGAAGAACATGGGTAGATGTTTTGATAAAATTCTAGGATGGTTTTATTGGTTATATGATTATACCTAGAATTTCACTTAACATGGATTAAAGTAGGTAGGGTAGGAATTTGCATCTTGCATTTCATTTATTGCATTGTGCATATCATTCTAGCATAGTTACATATTCTTTCATATACATGTTGAATTCGTGTTTGCAAATAATGAATACAATGTTAGAAAATTGCATTTTATATTTTGTAGCTAAGGAAGATTTTCTTTTCAATATGGTTTTGGATTATCACTGGCAGTCGGTGAATAACATCCACGAGCAGATACTTGTAAAGTGTTTTTTGGTAGAATTGGACACAAGATTGCAGGCCTTGCAAAACCAAATATGTTCAAGTTCTCATGCACTCTATGGTGAGAAAATGTCCCCATGTTGGAGCTAGATGTTACCCCCCCATGCCTATGGGTAATTAGAGGAGATCACGTATCGAGGCTCAAAATGGAGAACATGATCTACACCATGATGATGATGATGATAATCATGTCCACATATGGTAGCCTGACATCCCCCTTCATTTTCCTCCCAGCACAAATCAACTAAGACTCGTCACGCTCAAGCAACCCAGGGCATGGGGAATTGTAATATAGTGTCACCATGAGGTATGGTTAGTCCTTTTGTCATGCAAGGTGTTGTGATTAATTTATTGGGCATGTGGACAATGATCATTGGTTGAATTTGGATAGTGGATCACTTGACTGAGAAATTGTCTTGGTTTCCTTATTTCACCTTGGTGGTCAAATTTTATTCCTTAGTCCCATGTTGTCATCACCCAGGGAAAAGGGGTAATACTATGGGACCTTCTCAAGGCTAACGTTATTCTCCTGACCATATTTAAAACTTTCCATCATGAAACCTTCACATATCCTAAACTTAGGCTATGTCTCATACTCTCATGAGAAAGGGGAGAATGACCCATAAGTAGATTGTAGTTGCTATAAAAGAATAATAAAATTATTCTAAAAAGTAAGTTAGCATGGAAAACAAGGACCACCAAAAGCCGATCCAAATTGAGCTCTACTCATTCAGTGCCCACCCCAGCCCCAAATTGTAATGCTAAAGCTTGAATCCTTTTAAAGGGGACTAGAAAATACCATATAAAGAAAGTAGGGATTGGAAAGATGGCTAATAAAGGGGTCTAAGAAAAACAACATGCAAATATTGGGTAACTCAAGAGCAAGATCACCCTCAATAAAAGCGCTCACAGAGATGGACACCTTAATCCAATAAGGAAGCCCTAATCCATAAGATCTTCACACTTAATCTTGATGAGTTTTTAATTTCCCTTGTCACTCTTAGGACCTATCCCTCTACCTGGGTTATTTATTTTCTATCTAGGTGGAATGCCTAATAGGGTTGTATGAAGGCTCTCCCATTCTTAAACTTGGTAACCCTCACAAGGTCTTGGGCTTGGGTGATACTTGAAGGGGATACTGAGGTGAATTTTTTACATGTCTTGTATCTTAGGAATCAAATTATTTTGCATTATTTAAGGACTAATGTGTCTTATGAACATTGGTTTATTTTGTCTTATACTCTACTTTGTTTTGACTGAGCCTCGCATGGTTCTTTGAGGGACATGTTGGATTGTAACCAAGATGGTGTGCCTTATTTCAGGGCTTTGGCACATGTTATGGAGAGCAATGAGTCATCCAATGTCTCAAAACCCTTAGACAATGGTCCTCATATCCTTGGAACCTTGAACAATGGACATATGGGCTTGGTTTTCAACAGGTTGGTCATTATTTCACATACATGGGATGAAATCCCATGGGATGGGAAGGGAACCTGGAACCCTTGTGCATAGAGGATGGAGGGTGTTTCCTTTGGAGGCACCTTGGCATCATTGGACAATGAGATTGAACCCTTATTTCACTTGGACATGGCCTTTGGAGGCCTATGACATCACTCTCTATCCTTTGACATCAACTTGGAGGATAGGGTTTGATGTATGGTGTGGTTTCGAAGGTTATTTGACTTGAGGAGAGACATTGCATCACACTTTTTCACATTGGAGCATGACACATGGCCTTTGGAGGCCCAAAAATCCACTCCTTGAGGCTTAATGTCATCCTTTAGAGCACTACATCACCCTTCTAGGGAATAACGTCAACATTTTTAGGGCTTTACTTTATGGATTTTTTATTTTCACTTATTCTAGAGGTAAATAAAGGGATCAACCCTCTTTTAATTTGTACCTGACAAATGTATGTGGGAAAATTGGTTTTGGGTGGCCTCATATAAATAGGACACCCTCTTATTTCATTTTTCATCATCATGACTCACCATTTGTGAGAAAAAATCTGAAGTTTTCACCCTCTTTGGGATATATATCTCTTCTACCTTATTTTCTATGCTTGGAGGATCAACTTATGAATGGTTTTGTTGATTTTGAAGAGGAATTTCTGCAATTAGGGTTTTGTCTCATGGTATCTTAGCTAAAGTAAGTGTATTTTATACAATTTATCTTTATATGGTTATGTTTCATGGTGAATCTTGTTTCTTTAAGCTAGACGTATTGCTTGGTAAAACCATGAGAGAGGAGCATAAGGGCTTCCATAAGGGCTTCCTCCCATCACAAGGTTATTCTTGTTCAATTTTGGTGAAGCATTCTTGCTAGGGTTAATATCCTAAATCCCTAAAGTTCTAGCACTTTAGGATTTTATCCCTATACATTTGATATTTGACCTAGTTGAAGCGTCAAGAAGGGAGAAAATATTGCTAGAGACCAAATGTGCTTGCACTCTAGCAATCCTTCTCTTTAAGGTTTTAACCCTAAGGCCCTAATGTGCTAGCACCTTAAAGTTTAAACCCTACCTCTTGGTTTCTACTAGTTTAATCTTCTAGTATTTGTTACATTTGTTGTTATAAATAATTTATAGCCCTAAGGAACTAGTTACATAGCTCTCTTATGGTGAAATTGATCAACAAACCCTCTCTTTCAACTCTCTTAATCTCTCCACTAACTTGCTAGTAAACTTGTTGTTGTCGAAAACGTTTTCTATAGCCATTTGATAACACTCTTATTTGTTGCATACATTGTTGTAAAGGTGGCCAACCATATTCATAACTTGCATATAACAATTGGATATTGTCCTAGTGGATTTGTGCTAAGTTTTCCTTGTCAATTGTTGAATTTTTTATCAACATTTTTTGTTGTTGTTGTTATAATTTATTTATTGTTGTTATACTATTGTCCATTGCTTCAAATTCATAACATCCATAGAAAATTTCATGTCTAATGTCTTTAAGAGGAATTTATTTCTTGTTTGAACTTGGAAATAATCATATACATGCTACAAATTGTTCTTGTTTGAGGAAGGTACTCAAGCAACCTTATACCTCTTATCTTTCCTTGACCTAGACATTTTATTCAATGATCAAGAGAGCGGGTGGTTGGCTTGGCTACTATACTTGCTACTTTGATCCCTTGAGGTCACCAGGGAATCCTCCCTTGTGGTGGACCTCTTCCGCCACAAAAACATGGGAAGTTCTTACTAAGGTGACAGTGGTATGATCTTCTATTGTTACACAAGATTTGGGGAATTCTAGTGGGGATTTTCACAAGTACAAATCCTGCAATAATAAGGACAAGCAAATAATGAAGCTTGTACATCTTGGTGAGAAGGTCATTCAGATAGATAGTTGGAAACAATATAGGCTCACTCAAATGATGGCACAACTGCAACAAGAGTTAGAAAAGATGCAAGAGGCCTTTGCAAAGTTCCAATCAACTACCCAATAGCACAAGGAAGCAAGGTCACTTTCTATTGCCACTACAAATCACAACACCATGGCTGAGACAACTCTTGTAATCTCACATTCCTTGAATTTCTCTCAAAATCATTTTGGTGATTTCAAGAAGCATACCAGAGGAATTAGTTCTAAACTGTTAAGACAAATGGGATATGATGGACAAGGGCTAGGCAAGAGAAGACAAGGAAAATCCCCATTGTATCTACACTATAGGTCAAGGATGAAGGCCTAGGCTCCAATGGTAGAGGGGAAATTTCTTTGAACTTGAATACCATCTTTTTGAAGGAGAAATACATGTTGGATTTGGCCTACTCAATACGAAAAAGAGAAACAACAAATAAAGGTGGTAGCACACTACCACCTTATCCTTCTTATGGTGGATTGAAGAAGTGTAACGATGGGAAGAGGTTGAAGACTCAGCTTGCACCATTACTCATAAAAATCAACAATTCATTCATTCAAGGAAATAAGAAGAATAATACCTAGAGGCCTACCTCAAATAAGACATCCTTTATTTTCCACTGCTACAAGAGGAAAGACCAAAACATTTAAAATGTTGGAACTTAGATGTTTGCTCATTCTATAGGAAGAAAGTCCTTCATGAGGAAACTTCCTAGGAGAAGCAAGCCACATGCCATAAACCATATTTGTTTTAGAGGAGGATTTTGGATAAATCTTCTCCAATCCAACAACAAACTCATGGGCACATGGAGAGGAGGGATATCTTGATAAATCCATACAAAAGTGTCAAGAACGTTTTCCACCATTTCAATTTGAGTGGTCATTGGGAAGCAAAGTGTTGATGACTTCATCCAAAGATTCACCCCAAAACCCGCATAACCAGGGAAAGAGTGTGGAGAATGAATATGGAAGAAGATGAAGAGGTGCATGCATTTCCAATCCAATGAACAAAAGATATCCAAGGAGATATAACAATGGAGGAGGTAAGTGACACCAACAATATGGATAACAAGTTGATACCAAGGGAAACCACAATCCAATTATTGTTTCTGATATTGCATCCAAAGAACCCCATCTTAAAGATGTGGAAGATATTGGTGCATTGAATTCAATGATCTTGGGAGAGTTATTGAGATCTCCATGATGTGATTACAAGCATGTGTAGACATTAGAGTGTTATTTCCATGCCAAGAAGAAACTAATCCTAAAAAGAGAAGGAAAATTGCACTTCCTCTTGTGGGATTGTTACTTGATGGAAACCCTTTTTGGGGTCGCATTGATCAAGAAGATTAATGTTTGAATTGGATTCATTAAGTACCAAGATGGACCATCTCCAAGGCTAAGAGGGAGATGGGAATGGGTGTTGAGTGCAAATTTCAAATCTGGAGATTGCTTGAAGTTGAGATTTAATGACCAATCCTCTGTATTGTAAGAACAAGCGAGCCAACAACCAGACCTAAATCCATAAATAGGACCAGATCTAGTAGAAAAAGGCATGAACTAGAACCAGAGTCAAAGCCACCTTCTAGAGAAATAATAAAAAGGCACATTGATCCATATTGATTTCCTTTGAGATCTTGGAGACCAAAAACCTTATCAATGGGGAGGTGTGATTTGAAATGGATCCAAACCAACAAATGGTTGTAAGACACGATGCCTATAAGAGAAATTAGACAATCTATGAAGGTTAGAAAACTATGTAAATCAATGAAATCATGGATATTTTTAAGGATGTGAATTTATCTAAGAATGTAGAAAACTTGGTGAATCTTTCTAGTCCTTAATACACAAAGTATAAAATGTTTGGCGATATTTTTGTAAAAATATTCAAATTTCTAAGGATTTTATATAGTTTCTATAAAATTTGGGCAATTTTTAATGTAAAATAATTTTATTCTATAGAATTTGGGCGAATGACTTTTAGAAAAAAATGGAAATTGGCAAATCCTTTTTTTTGGAAAAAACATTGAAAATTATCCCATGGGTGATATATAGCCCCTAAAATTTTCCCTGAATGCAATGTAAAATTTGAATAGGACAAAAGGAAAAGAAAGGAAAAAGAGCATTAAAATAAATAAAAATAAAATAAAATAGGAGAGAAGGATGAGGAGGGGGAAATGAAGGATCATGGTTGTTGACATTCCCCTTACCCCCCCCCCCCCAACACTCCCTATTTCTTCATCCATTTTCATTCTCAATAGGTCTTTTGGCCAATAGAGGGAGATGCATAGAGAGCCAAAAGTTGCTTATATCAGATATTGCCAAAAGGAAAATATAAGCCCCATTCGAAGTTGGTCTTCCCATTTGGGTTTCCAAGGTAAATTTTATGTGTTCATTATGGTTGAAACATGTCCATTATTGTCAATTCCGTCTTATAAGAGTGCATAGTTTAGATCCATACTCTATTCTCTATTCCATTTTATTAATGTAATGACATATGCACAATAAAATGCAATCTCTTCCCTCTATGGTTAATTCAATGGCAATCTCTTGAAAATGAAGATTTAGTTGTTGTTGTTATGGTAGCTACATATGAGTATCGTTTGGGATAGAACCTTCTCATAGTCATTGATATGATGTTGTGAACTCAATTGTAGAAAATTGTTGTGTGGCACATAAAATCAATGAAATCCAACAGTTAGAGAACTAAAGCCATCCATTCAAAGTCTGGAATAGATGGAGGGTGTGGATTAAAGAGTTGTTTCAATTTATTAGTTAAATTACTAATTCTATCACCTTGTGAGTACAAGGATATACATATACATGCTCGTTGGAAAGAGGGGTGCATTTTGTGTGCATGAGAGAGCAGAGCTCCAATTATATAAATGACAGCCAGATGAATGATATGTAAAATCTAGTTGAGTCTCATTGGTAGTTATTACACATTCTATTGTATATTGAATGCTTCACTCATCCCACTATTTGCACCATCAAGTTTGGGTGGCCATTAGTTCAATATTATTTTGTTGTTGGATTGGCACAAGTAGCCATGGAACATTCTCTTTGTTGATGGCAATGGAATATTCCTTGCTTGTAAAACTTAGTAATAATACTTTGGATTTTGAGCTATTGAGATTTGATCCAAGTTGTTCATTATAGGTGTCTCCTACTTTGTGACATTGGGGTTTTGAGGTTGGAAATAGATACTTCTAGAGACTACAAATAATTTATGCTTACATTGATAAGAAAAGAGCAATCTCGAGTTCAATTATATTTGTTGTTAAAATTATATCTAGTGAGAGTTAAAGTGTTCACACCAAAAGGTTATTTCCTAATCAACTTTAATTTTTGTTCCAACAACTAGACCCCACATGGGGCCCACCAGAGAGAGTGTAGGTGATTTTATTGCTTCCTAACTTTCATATATATACGAAGTATTAGGCTGAGGGGGAGATACTCTCCAAAAATGACAAGTCCATCATGCCTAGGCGCGACTTGAGATCTCGTAGAGGGTAAACGGGAGGAGATGTTTCATATAGACCCGGTTAGGGCCTGTAAAAGACAATATATGAACACAAGGAAGATTGTAGTGATAAGAACAAAGCAGAGGTTACCTACAATAAACCCTACTTAGCATATGAATAGAACCCTAGTCTAATAGCACGTGTACATCCAAGTACAAGGCCATACTCTTCTTAGTGAAACCTGTGTATTGTGTACTTTTTATCTTAGGAATATTAAATAAATAACTTTTGAACATTATGTATTTGAGTGATTGTTAGCAATTTTCTTTCTTTCATGTCTATATTTTTTAGTGTAAACTTTACATGGTATCAAAGCCTGAGAAAAATATAAGAATCCTCATCAGTTAAAATGACAAAGGAAGTCTGTCAAGCATGTCTATCTTGTACTCAAAAAAGTGATGTCAAGTACATATATAGTGGAGCGTCCAACCACATGACTCGTCACAAGCATTATTTAAATAGCTTAAATGAGAGAAAGCTCGGGTTCAAAATTCTTTTGGGTGACAATTATGCCTATCATCCAAAGGGGATGTGAATAGTGGAGTTTGAGAGGGATTCCAGTAAACCCCTCTACCTCTAAAATGTTCTCTATGTCCAAGGTCTAAAGAAAAACCTAGTATCAGTCTCAACTTTAGAAGACAAAGGATATGAAGCATCCTTCAAGGACTGTAGGGCCTACATTAAACCAAAAAGGATAGGGAAGTGTTGGGTATGTGTCATATTCTTTGCATGTGTGTGTGTGGGTGCATCAGATATGACAACTGCGTCTGATGATCCCTCGTACCAGTGCCCTGTTTGTGTTGTGTGCGTCGAGCGCTTTCCTAGGGGGGTCCCAGGGGGAGCAAGTATGCCCCCCCTCATTACATGCAACATTTAGAAATGGGCGGGTTCATGGGGTTCAGGGAAGTGGGCCGAAATTTATTTTTGGGCGTTTTTTGCTATTTTTAGCGGATTTTGCTATTTTTAGCGGTTTACTAAATATAATCCCATTTTTAGGGATTAGGGTTTTGGTATCTACGAAATACCTAAAAGCATTGTATATATTGTATAGTGAATGGTGAAATTCGATATAATGAATATATGAAAGGTTTTCCCAGTTGAGGGTTTCTGATATAAATCTTTGTGTACTATGTGAATGAGCCATTGATTAAATTATGTTTTTCTTAAGAATCTATATGCATTGATTTACTTCATAGGTTTAAAACTTATAGGAATAAATTTGATCAAATTATTGGAGTAAGGAAAGACAATTTATACAAACTTCAATTTGAATCTCACTATGCACTTGCTATCAGTAGTGACAATAAGGACTGTGAGATGTGGCATATGTGCATGGAGCTCTCAAAATTCTGAGTAGAATTGTGACTGGAATACCTTCCTTCTCCATGAACGTCATGAGATATGCAAAGGATGTGCCCTAGGTAAATATGTAAGAGCACATTTCCCTAGAAGTGATTACAGATCCAAAGGCATCTTGGACTTAGTTCACACTGATATTTGTGGTCCTATTTCCTCCCTATCTATAGGGGGGAAGTTTAAGTACTACATCAACTTTATAGATGATTTTTCTAGAAAGACTTGGATTTATTTTTTGATAGGAAATACCATAGAAGACGTACTCAAAAGGTTTAAGGAATTCAAATTCCTTGTTGAAACTCAATCATGGAGGAGAATAAAAATTATCAGATCTGATAATGGGGGAGAGTACACTTCTCTTCCTTTCAATAAATTCAACTTAGAATCTGGGATTAAGAGGGAGATGACAGTCCCATACACCCCTCAACAAAACAAGGTTTCATAAAGGAAGAATAGAGCAATTGTTGGAGCAGCAAAACCAATGTTACATGATCAGGATCTCCCCAAGGTACTATGGGAATAAGCATGTAACATTGTTGTATATATTCAAAATAGGATTCCTCATAGGGTCCTTGGGAATATAACTCATGAAGAAGTTTTCACAGGAAAGAAACAAAATATTACCCATCTTCACATTTTTGGTTGTACTATCTGTTGTCACATTCTTGTTGAAATAAGAACCAAACTAGATCCCACAACATAGAAATGGATTCTAGTTGGATACAATGAGACTTACAAAGAATATGTGGTTTACATTCCTCTCTCCAGGAAGAAATTTGTATGCAGAGATGTGAAATTTGAGGAAGAAAGAGCCTTCTGAAAATCTCTTCAAGATACATATATTATGAAGGAAGAAACCCCTCAACAATAAGAGATACCCATCCCCCAGAATTCAACACCACTTTTATAAAATCAACAAGAGGGATGACAACCAATGTATCCCACAAAGAAAAAGCCAAAGTGGGTCAAACAACTACTAAAGAAAGCTAGTAAAAAAGTGAAATCACCCAGAACCTCCTTTAGAACCAACATCCCCCCTCAAAGGTATTTAGGATATGTTTCTCTTATGAGTGACATTGTTGATTCAGAACCAACCATCTTTGAAGAAGCTAATACAAAACTAGTGTGGAAGGACTCTATGATGGAGGAATATGCCTCCATAATAAAAAATGATGTGTTGGAAATAGTTCCCTGACCAAAGAACAAATCAGTTGTAAGCTCCAACTAGATATACAAAATAAAACATACAGTTGATGGTAGCATAGACAACTTTAAGGCCAAATTTTTGGCACAAGGATTTTCTCAAAAGGAAGGGGTGGATTACGATGATACTTTTTCCCTAGTAGCACGTTATACTTCCATTCATACAATCATGTGTATTGCTACCTAGATGGGATGGAGAATACATCAAATGGATGTCAAGACTACCTTCCTTAATGGAAATATTGAGGAAGAGGTATACTTAGAGAAACATCTGGGTTTTGAATTTTATGATAGAGCTAGTCCTATTTGTAGACTCAAGAAGGAACTATATGGGATAAAGCAAGAACCTAGAGCTTGGTACCCTATAATTGACAGTTACCTACAGAGTATTGGATTTATTGAGAGTGATGCACACTCAAATTTGTAACTTCTTATAAATAAAGAGGGAATTCTCATCCTTGTACTCTATGTGGATGATTTATTTCTAATTGGAGCATAAACAATGATTACATATTGAAAACAAAATTTGGCCAAAGAATTTGAAATGAAGGACCTTGGTCTAATGCACTACTTCCTTGGTCTAGAAATCTGGTAACAAAATGGAGAAATTTTCCTTGGTTAAGGAAAATACGTTGTTGAAAACCTCAAAAGGTTTGGGATGGAGCACTCCAAACCCATGGCCACTCCTATGGTCACACATATTAATAAAATAATCACCTCTGAGTCAGAAAAGGTGAATCCTACCATCCACAAACAATTAATTGGATGCTTGATGTACTTAACTAACACCCGACCTAACATTTGTTTCACTGTCACCACTCTTAGTCAACACATGGTGGACCCTAGGAGATTGCATTGGATAGCAACAAAACACATTTTGAGGTACCTCAAAGGTACCATAGAATACATAATTCGATACATTCAAAGAGATCAAATTAGATTAATAGGTTACTCAGATTCATATTGGGCCGGGAGCAATGTGGACCGAAAAAGTACCTCTGGAGGATATTTTAGTCTTGTATTAGGCATGATTTCATGGTACAACATAAAACAAAAATCAGTAGCTCTCAGCTCAGTAGAGGATGAGTATATGGCAGCCAACCAAGCTAGTTGTGAAGCTCTTTGGCTTCGAAAAATCTTGGTAGATATTTTTGATTCCAAGTTGGATCCTACTATAATAAACTGTGATAATCATAGTTGCATTAAGCTCTCTGAAAATACATTATTTCATGACAAGTCCAAACATATTGATATCAGGTACCACTTTATCAGGGACAAAGTATTGAAATGAGCAGTAAAACTGCAATACATATCCACAAATGAACAAGTTGTTGATATTCTCACTAAAGGATTACCTAAATGAAAGTTTGAATACTTTCGGAAGAATTTGGGAGTCATGAAGAACACTTTCCTCACTAAAAGGGAGTGTTAAAATTATATCTAGTGAGATTTAAAGTGTTCACACCAAAATGTTATTTCCTAATCAACTTTCATTTTTGTTTCAATGGATAGACCCCAAATGGGCTGCACCAAAGAGAGTGTAGGTGATTTTATTTCTTCCTAACTTGCATATATATAAGAAGTATTGGGCTGAGGGGTAGATACTCTCTAAAAATGACAAATTTGTTAAGCTTGGGTGCGATTTGAAATCCCGTGGAGGGTAAACAGGAGGGGATATTTCATACAGACTGAGTTAGGGCATGTAGCAACCAATATATGCACACAGAGAATACTGTAATGACAAGAACATAGTACGAGTTACCTACAACAAACCCTACTCAACATATGAAAAGAACCCGAGTCCAATATCATGTGTATGGAAAAGTACATTAGCGTACTCGACTCAGTGAAACTTGTGTATTGTGTATTTTTTTCTCTTAGCAATATTAAATAAATAAATTCTGAACAATATGTATTTGAGTGGTTGTTGTGTGTAGGCTACATTGAGAACACAGACCTTACAGCCATCGGAAGATAAAAAAAGAATGAGATCCTTGTACATGACAAAGGAACAAAGGCCTAGTAGACTTCAAAAGATAGAGCTCTTTGGAAAAATCTAAGACAGAGACAATATTTTTAACTTCCATGAAGGACCCGTGTTGGCGAATCAAGTGGGTTATAAGTCCCTTGTTTATTGATTAAACAAGGAAATTCTTTGGGCACCAAGTGTCGAAGAAATATTTCCAGGAGTGGATGATAGAGGTATTGCAACCCTAGTTAGGTTATGTGCCAATTTTTCATCTATTGATGTGTGGATGGCTTGCATTCATTTTTATGTAAAAATCAGATGGTTTGAAGATTCTGAGATTTCACTAGCTTTGGGGGCACACACCATTTTTTTTAAGAGATGGAGAATGTACTTTGATCCAAAAAGGGAAAGGATGCCATTAAAATCAGTGTGGGTGAAGCTCCCAGTACTACCATTGGAATTTTAATCAATGGATGTCTTTTTAAGGAAATTGATAATAGCATTGGTCAATTCTTGGAAGTGGATAATAGATACCATAAAACCAATACATTTTCCATTTCCAACATATTGGCCATAATGGATCTAAAGGAAGATCTAGCAAAGGAAATAGTTATGGAAAAGAAGGACATGCAACATTGTCAAGTATTAGACTATGTAGGCATCCCATTCAAATGCACTAGATGTCATGCCTATGGTTATCTAGGTAGTGAATGTACAATAAAAATTTTGAAGAAAATGTGGGTTCAAAAAACCTTGGAATCCCTAAAGGAAGAGAAGGGGAAGGCACCTAAATGGTCCAAGCAAGGATTGAACACAATGGAAGGGGGATTAGCTGGATACCTCTTCGAATAAGGAAAATGTTTCACAATATTGGGTGCAAAAATGACTCAATCGATGAAAGCTCAAGGGGAAACATATGATCCTTGTGATACCCAAACGAGGATGCAAAAGACTAATTATGAGAGTATGTAGTAGTCTCCACAAAATGCACCATTGGAAGCTCAACCAAATCTTGACTCAATTAAATCCCCAATTTCTCATACAATTTATGTAAATTGTGGATGATCTTTTTGTTTAGATCAAAATATATGGCCAAATCCAAGGATTAATAAAATTGCTTCTCCTATGGGGAAAAAAAGAAGGGAACCTAGGAAAAGGGATCTCTAGCCACCAAACCTCTAGACACAACCTTAACTTGGAGAAGTTTGGGAGATTGGGAGCAAGTTTGAACTAGGGAAGGCGGCAACAACTTTGAGTTTAATAAGGAGAAATAGGTGAGGGGGGGTAAACCTAGACATTCCTTAAGATCAAGTAATTTTGGACTTGTCAAAGGCAAGAACAAAAGATAGGATTATAAATGATGATCCAAAGGAAGATTTAAAATATATAAGAGGGACATTAAATCCCACTTCTTCATAGCCCAAACCAAAGAAAATAAGGGCATTCAACAAGGAAAGGAAAATACATTCCATAGGGCCCATAGAGAAAGCCAATCCCTAATGGAGGGTCTCATATGATGTTTGATGACTTTTAATGATATGGGTTTGGGACACCCCTCAAAAGAATCCCTAATAAGACTAGTGGAGATCCACAAACTAAATGTAATCATGACCCAAGAGAAAATGGGTGGTGAGGTTAAGATATTAGGAGAATTGTCAAAAAATTTAAAGGATTGGAACTTTCATCCATAGATTCTATATGCAAGTCGAGGGGTTTGATTAATATATGGAAGAAAAGAACATTGAGGATAACCAAGTACTTCTTGATTCATGTATTGGATCTAAGTGAAGTATTTAATGTTGTCATTGTTTATGAGCCCTATGATGATAGGGTGCCATCTCAGGAAGGCCTATTAGCTCAATATTTCATGAGAATAAGTAATTTTATCCTTAGAGGGAATTTGAATTTTACAGGAAGTAGAGAAGATTATGGGGGATGCTACTTGGGTAGACCCCTTGGATGAATAATTTATAAACAAATGGGAGGTGAGTTTCATGTATGTAGAACCCATCAAAATAGTTCCCACATAAATAAACATGGGGGTGGGGGGAGAAAGGGGGACTAAGAGAATTGACCACTTTTTTTTTTCCCTCCCTGATGAGTGATCACAAAAGGATAAGAACATGGTTCGAGGTTAGAGGTGAATCATATCATTTTCTAATTTTTCTCCAATTAGCAAGGGAGGAATGTAAGATCTCAAGCCCATTCAAATTTAACTTTGGTTGGTTGGAGAATGAAAACTTTGTCAGATTGTTTAGAGCAAATGGATGTCATTTGATGCCTCCCTCAGAGAGTCTACAAGTCTGCAATTTTCTTCGAACCTCAAGTATGTGAAAAGGGAAACAATTTCATGGGTAAATGACAAGAGAATAATAAAGGATGAATGAGCATTAGTGTCAATTGGAACATAAATCACATAAATTTATGAGAAAGAACATTTTGATCTTATTGATGACAAAACTTGGTAAATTTTAAGGGTTTTGGAACAAAAGAAGAGGAAATTTATTGCAAATGTAAAGGCCCTATGGAGACTCAAAAGTAGGGAATTATGGCTAGAAACTTGCCAAGACAATATAAATGAGAGTAAAGAAAATGCTCTGAGACAATTTCAAAAGTGCAGCTCGGGATCCTCCATATCATATAAATGCATGATATAGTAGGAGTGGCACAAAGATTCATACTATTAAAACAAAGAAGCTGACAACTATGATTTTAAAGTTGGATCTTTCCAAGGCATATGATTGGGAAAACTAGTTGTATCTAAGGTTGGTGTTAATACACATAGGTTTTTGTGTGGATTTAGTGAACTACATAATGAAATTCTTGACATTAATATCATCTGTAGTCTTAATCAATGGATCAACATTTCTTTCTTTAGACCATTAAAAGGGCTCAAGAAAGGCTACCCTTGATCACCTTTGTTATTTCTAACAATAGCTAAAAGGCTTGAGAGTACTTTCCTATAGGAAAGAAGAATGGGATCTACAAAATGTATAAGGTTAGTAAGAACTCTTACATTGACTCATTTACTTATTGTGGTTGATATTCTTTTACTCTTTAATGGTTCAAGGAGAGGTTCTTCTAAATTAATGGATATATTAACGCTGCATTGTACAAGTATATGTATGATCATAAATATGAAAAAAAATTCAATTTATTTCAATGTTATGGTAGAGGAACAAATCAAGTCAATCCTGCATCTCAAACTTCCAAGTAGGTTGCAGATACTTCGGGTTTTATGTCAAACCAAATGATTGAAAATGGCTCATAGCCAAAGTTGAAAGGAGAATTAACTTGTGGGTGTACATGTTGGTTATCTAGAGGAGGATGTCTTATTTTGGTTAAATCAGTGCTAAAAGAAACCCCAATCTATTGGCACTCATTGGTTTTTATTCCAAAGGGGATTCTAGAAACAATAAAGAAAAATAGTTTTATATGTTTGTAGTTTGGTAAAAAAGAAAGTGGAGGAATATCTCTAATGAAATGGAAACCATAACTAAGCCTAAGACCTGGGAGGTTGGGCCCTCAAGAATATTCATCGTTTAGGGAAGGCACTAGCTACCAAGACCTTTGGAGACTCATAACAAGTTATGGGCCAGGTTATCACCCAAAAATACATATACCCTGGTATTGTAGCCGAATGGATCAAAAGACCCTCAAAAAACATTCAAAATGTGTCAGTAATATGGAAGGCCATGGTTTTAGCCTTCCCATTAGTGGGGAATTTGCTAGTGTGGAAAGTTGGAACAGAAAAACTTAAGGTGGGAATAAATCCATGGGTGGGGAGCAGAGATTTTTATAAACTTCCTAACAATCTGATCGCAACTCTTCAAAGAAAATATATCCTTAACCTAACTCAGGTAGCTCTCCAAAGTTGTCCATTATCTGGCACAAAGAGTAAAAAAATGCAAATCAATTAGATTTGGGTGGTCATGAACGAAAGTTGTGGGAGGAATATATAAAAAAACCGAAGGCAAATCATCTTCGAATTGAGGAGGTGGAGAATGAATTGGTTTGGTCCAAGAATTATACTCTAGGGATCTACACTCAAAAACTAAGTTACAAAGCCATGTATGAAAGTGATAGGCATGAATATTTTTAGCCATGATAGAAACCACTATGGAAAATCAAGTGTCCATGAAGGTAAGAATATTTTTATGGTTAGCCATAAAGAATAAATCCCTCAATTGAGAGTATTTATAGAGGAGGAACAATCATGGTCTTAGTAGCTCTTTCTTATGAAAGGAGTGAGAGGAAATCATATCTCACTTTCTAATTTCATGTGTCTATGTTATATAGGTTTGGGAGGAAATGGAAATATTGACAAGGGTAAGAGGAGAATGGCAAGGTTCAAGTCAATTGTAAAGTTCTTGACTCACAGGAAAAATAAGAAAGAGCTTAAAGAATTTAAAGCTCCTTTTTATTATTGACTACAATATTTGAATTTTGGCTTGCAATGAATGTTATAATATTTGACAATTAATGCATTCCTTCCTTTCAATGAGCATCCCAATGTAGGTCAACTATTTCTAGCTACAAGTTCCCTCCAAAAATCATGCCTCAAAGGCAACTTAATCATGAGCCACCTGGAACGTTGAGGGCTTGGGGTTATTTTTTCTGGTGACAATCAAGGTGACTTGGGGTTATTTTTTATGGTGACAATAAAGGTGACCCTTCCATTTGTTGAGCAGGGGGAACCCTTTTCATATATAATACTAATTATTTTAGGTACAAAGAAAGCCTAGGGGAAGGTTGTAACAACCATGCAAAACTTCTAATTTTAAAATTGATGTTATCTTTAAATTAAAAAAAAATGGGTTCACTAGTTGCAAATCTTTGATGATTCTATGGTTGTTATGAATTGCATGTGTGGTAAATTCCTAAATTTATTATTTGAGGTGATCAAAAGAATGTAAAATGTTTTTAACCACACTTCATTCTTTCATGTATATAGAGAACTAGATATGGAATTTAATTCCTTATCCAAAGATGGAGTTCATGTGAAAGTTCGGCTTTAGACAATGTTGGAATCCAAGGATGTCTTGGTCCAAGAGTTTTCAAAATCAGTTTTTTAAACGCATTTTTTTTGTTGGGTATATTCATGGTTGATTATATATGTTTCTAATCAATGAAATATTGTAACAACATAGCTTTGGAGGGTTATATATCATGCCTAGTCATGTCAAATTTTTGTTTTCCAACTATGGATGATTATATATAACAGAAAATGTGTTAAATTAAACTATAAATACCTTATTATTAGCCTTCGTCCACACCCACTACACCTGTGGGATCTGCATTCGCTGAGTTTTTTGGGCTACCTTGATTCCCCACTCACTGAAACCAACAAAAACAATTAAAAAATACGTAAAAGGAAACCAAAATATCATGAGAAATAATAAACATAAATTGTAATATATTATAAAAATATTAAAAAGAGACCAAAACACATAAACCCTGAAAAATTGAAAAAGGAGGATATCAAATGTATTCTAAATGAGAATGATTACATAGGTTGAGAAATAATAAACATAAATTGTAATATATTATAAAAATATTAAAGAGACCAAAACTCATAAACCCTGAACAATTGAAAAGGAAGGATATCAAATGTATTCTAAATGAAAATGATTACATAGGTTTTGAATCAAAAGAGGACTCATTCTCCACTCCTTTCACACAAAGATTATTCAATATCTCCTCCATCTTCCTTTACCTATATTACCTCTATATTTTAAAAACGCATACAATATAATTAATTAAGTAGTAGAAAATGAGATAGATTAAGTCATACATACATTTTCCTTATCCTTAGTTACACCCATTGTTCCTGTAAAATCTGCATCAGCAAAATTGTTTCATAATTACCTTGATTCCCCACCACTAAACCTAAAAAAAGAAAATTATTAAAATTTCTTTAAAAACAACAAAATTCTCATGAAAAACATTAAAACCAGACTAATATATCATAAAAATATTAAAGAGAGATCATTTGTATTTAATATGAAAATGACTGTAAGAGTTTTGCACCTAAATATAGCTCGCTCTTTACCATTTTCACACATATACTTAACAATACCTATACCTTCTTTTACCTGCATTGCCTCAAATTTAAAAAAAAAAAACACATTATATAATTATGCAACGGAAAGTTAGTTCTTATAAGAGATATTTAAAAAGACAACAAAATTTTATGATAAATATTAAACATGCACTGTAATATATTAAAAAAATATGTTAAAAAGAGATAAAAAAATAAAAAAAAAACTAAATGGGATGAAATCAAATGTATTTTTAATGAGGATGCTTACATGGGTTTTTCATTAAAAGAGGACTCATCATATTCCTTTCTTAGATACATATATTCAATAGCTCATCCACCTTCTTTTCCCTACACTGGTTCTAAATTTAAAAATACAAATTATATATTCATATAACAAACTGAAAATGAGTTAAATTTAAATAAAAAATACCTTCTTAGCCTTAGTCCGGGCCGACTACACCTGTGAAATCTTCATCAGCTTAAATTTCAATAAAAAAATACCTTCTTATCATTTTTCTTGCACCCACTGCGCCTTTGGAATCTCCATAACTTGGTTGCTTAGGCTTGCCTTAATCTCCCACCCTTTAAACCTAAATGATTAGAAAAAGATAACTTGGTTGCTTAGGCTTGCCTTAATCTCCCACCCTTTAAACCTAAATGATTAAAAAAAGGATATAAACATAGGTAAACTGAATAAATAATAAATTACATAGGAAAGATAAGATACCAGATGAAAAATAGGCATAGCCGTGTTGAAAATGCAAAGAAAAATAACAACCAAGGTGACCTAAACACAAAATCCAATGGCAACAACAAAGAGAAACCAACAAAAAAACAACACACATAATCAAACTCTTCTTTCCGTCCATGGCCAACCAAGGGATACGATCACATCACATCAACTCTTCTCTTTCTAACCTGACGTTGATGGCAATTAATAAATCCTCCTCTCCAGCCTAGACCTCTTTCAGAGCTCATGTCAATGGAAACGAATGAATGAAGAGTAGGGCGAATATATATGTCTCTTTCGTTTCTCTTTTTTAATTATATGTTTTAGTGATTTTATGGTGTTTTTTCAATAAATCCATTACCTGTGTTCTAATATATTATCTAGCTATCATCATTTAAAGATCAACAATATGACCGATCATCAAATTTGAAAGCGCTTCAATAAAATTTAAAACGGATCACAAAATTGATTTAAATCTTTGTTTTGAAACATTTTTACCCAACCTTTATATAACTCTATTTAAACATTTTTATAAACAATTTTATAAATTTTATAAAAAATATTAAAATTCTTTTGTAATTTCTAAATGCAAATTTATTCAATAAATATGTAAGAATCAAAATTAAACCTAAATTTTTAATATAAAAGTGAGATTGTTTAATTTTATAACAAACTTCCTTTTAATTGTTAAAATATGATAGTACAAAAATTCAGGTTCTTATCTACTTGGAACTCTATTAAATTTTTTAATGATTTGGAGTGATTCAAAACTAGTTAAAATTGTTAAGGAAATTGTTCCATTATGTAAAGCTTTTGGATCATGTTAAAATTCTAATGTCTGAAATTTCTATTTGATTCTTAGCATATTTGTGATTGAAAATAAGGTAGATTTTCTACAAGATTAGTTTTCTTCTACAAATACTTAGGTAATCCTTAAACACTAGGAAGACTTGTCATAAATGATATCCCTAGAACTTTCATGTTACGTCAAGGTTGTAAGGAAATCATTTATGGAAAGTCTATCTTAAGATTAAGGCTAGCCCAAAAGCTTGTATATATGCTATTAACTATACTGAGTGATGGATTACAACAAAAAAATGAGCAAGATTAACTCAGATGTTGACTAACTGGAACAAAAAATACCTTCAAGTCATTAAGCTTGTGTCTAAGTATGAAGAGAGGATGAACACATTTCTTGTGCATATTAAAAATTGATGTTATTACCACCATAACTTGTTCTCGGTGTAGAGGAGAAGAAACTAGAGTTAAATATCATGAGGATTGTATTAAAAAAAAAGAAACTTGGCACCATTCAAGTGTAATATCCTTGCTCATTTGCACCTAAGAAATTAATTAAATGAGAAGATACAGTTGAAGATGTCATTTTAACACTTCAGCATGAGAATGAAATATTAGTTTTTGTAACTTGCCTCATCCCTTTATCGAAAATAAGAAATAAAATATATGTCTAAGCATTTCTCCCATGTCTTTAGAGGACATGTTGGTTCTTTCTTTTATGGTCATTGATATGTATGTCATATTAACTTGAAAAAATAAGCTAGGGTTTCTTACAATCTCTTAAATAAAAGCACTTTCAGCATGTAGGTGATTCAAGGCTTGGTTGCAATTGTATGGGAGAAAAATCGATTTATATATCACTAGTTTTCTAAGTAATATAAAAAATTCAAGGTTCCAACTATTCTAACCCAAAGTGGTATAGGTACTTGTATGCAGTTCAAATAACAAAAATACCAACACATAAAAGAGAATTATGTAATTGATGGATGGAAATATCAATGCTCATATCACTAGGTTGTTAAATAATAGAGAGAAGTCAAGGTTCCAACTATTTAAAACCAAAAGTGGTGTAGTTGCTTCTTGACAATTGAAAGGGAAAAAGACATTGATAAAGGAAGTTCACATTGTTTTTTAGTGTCTTTTAAAAGGGTATTTTAATCGTTGCTTGGATGTTGTTTTCTCAAACTGGTTGTCACTAATGTTGTTGGGAATTTGGTTAGTTCTACGAGAATAGGTGACCAATTCGAATCCCCCTGAGTTAGTTGCACTATTCTACACCATCAGTTTTACTAGGGATACCATCGACAAACGTGAGGAAGAACTCCTTTTGATTTCTTAGATATATATTAGATAGATAAAATAATCTCTCTCTCTCTCTCTAGAGAGAGAGAGAGAGAGAGAGAGAGAGATTATTTTATCTATCTAACTATGGTCTAGTAATTGGGATGGGGCACCATCATGAAGAAAACCCAAGTTCAAACCACAGTATGTGTAGAGCCAAATATTGGACCCATGGTAAACACATTCATAATGGTGATGCACAATAGTATTTATGTAACCAAGTAGTATCTGTATTACTTATTGAATAAAATCAAAACACCTTGTCAAATAACTATCCTATGGGAATCAAATTAAAACACCTTATCAAATGGATATCCTTGTAATATGAAATAGGATTGGTTAACCCCTACATATAAGTATGTTGGATAGGGTTTTGAGGTTGTTGATTGAGGGCTAGTCTCAACCGAGAGCTAGGAGGATGGAGGATGACATCCAACTAGTGAATTTCTTAGAGGACTCTCTCTCTGAAGACCTAATATTCATCCAGTCACCAAGTATTTCCTCTCTCATTCATCGACTCAAGAACACAATGGAGGATGAGATAGCATTTGAAAACGCTCCAAATCTAGGTCGATGGGAGGGGACATCAATAGATCTAGGAAAATAAAATAATCATGGATATTTTCAGTGCTACACCATGATCATCGAGATTTTTGAAGCAGGGAGGTGCATCTCGAGCATATTCACTCAAAACAAATAAGCTAGGGTTTATTACAATCTCTTAAATAAAAGTCCTTTGAGCATGTAGGTGATTTAAGGCTTGTAATAGTATGGGAGAAAAATGAATTTGCATATGACTAAGTTTTTGAGTAATATAAAAAAGTCAAGGTTCCAAGTATTGAAACCCTAAGTGGTATAGGTACTTGAATGCAATTTAAATAGCAAAATATAAACACATAAAATATAATTCAGCAATTGATGGATGGAAATATCAATCCTCATATCACTAGGTTGTTAAATAATAGAGTGAAACCAAGATTCCAAGTACTCAAAACCCAAAATGGTATAGTTTCTTCTCGACAATTGAAAGGGAAAAAAGTCATTGAGAAAGGAAGTTCACATTATTCTCTGGCATCTTTTGCAGTGGTATTTCAATTGTTCCTTGGATGTTGTTTGCTAAAATTGGATCTCACCAATGTTTTTGGGCATTTGGTTAGTTTTATGCAAATAGGTGCCCAATTCAAATCCCCCTTTCACTATTCTACGCCATAGGTTTTACTAGGGATACCATCGACAAATGTGAGGAAACATTCCTTTGGGTTTCTCTGAGTCCCAAAGATTATTT
>ML785283.1:163595-248010 GCA_009831015.1 Picea engelmannii | reverse complement strand
TGGCTTAGATGTTTGAACATCTAGTGAGCATAGTTGTGCAATAACTCCTTGATGCCCCTTTTTCAATAATTTTTTCATGCCATTAGAGCTTATCACCTTACCGGGTTTCCCTGTGATACCTCTTAACTCAATTTATTTTCCTTACAATGAAAATTTCTTGAAAATTAAAAGCCATTGTTTCTAATGATTGTAACCATTGGATTTCTAGTACAACATCAGCACCACCCATGGGTATAGAAATCATTGGACTATTCATTACATATTCCCCCATAGTAAGATTGATCTTATTGCATTTTCCTGAGCAATTGATACTTCCTCCATCTGCAATCATTACTTGAAACTTTGGCACTGGATATACAAAGAAATTGAGAGCTTTGTCTAATTTATAGTGAATGAAATTATGAGTACTACCAGAATCAATTAGGACTATTACCTTTTTCATTTTGATGTATCCTTCGATCTTGAGAGTTTGACGGGTGCTAATTCCAGCCAATGCATTGCACGATATCGTGGGAGTCAACTCTTTAGACGAAATTGCTTTTACGTTTTCATATTGAGATGGTTCTTGTTCTTATTCTTCTTCCTCTTCACAATCTATGTAGAATCATTTATTCTCACCACACTTATGTCCCTTACTATACTTGCTATCACAATTAAAGAATAAACCTTTTGCTTTTCTTTCCTCCAATTGTTGAGGTGTCAACCTTGTAGGTTGAGATGTTTTAGAATAATGAGCATTATTCTCTCTATAGATGTTAGGATTGGTCCTTCTAGTAGCCATAGCCATATTTTTACTTTCAACATTACTTGCCACCTTAAATGCATTCTCCAATGATTTGGGTTCCCAAAGGCGAACCTCATGTTGAATGTTATCCTTTAAAGTTCCTATGAATATATCAATCAAGTACTCATATGGAATATCTGTTACCTTTATATTCAATCTTTGGAAGTTCTCAATGTGCTCGGTAACTAAACCATTTTGCTTGAGATTTATCAATTGGCTAAAGAAGGTATTGCTCCTTGTATCCTCATAGTGTGCTATCATTTCTTCCGTGAAAATTGTCCAAGTGGCGAGTGATTTGTGAGAACAAAGCCATAGATACCATACAAATTGATTGGGTTCTAAATATAAAGAAGCAATTCGTACCTTTTGTGTATGTGGTGCATTATGTAGATCAAATAATTGTTCCATCTAAAGTATCCATGTGATTGGGTCCTTGCCATCAAACTTCCTCATATCAATCTTAGGAACGTAGTTGGTCTTCAACCCAAAGTTGGAGTTTCTCCATTCTTAATTCGCCTTCCTTGTGTCCTAATCATGAATTTCATGGGATACATTTTCACTTTCAGGTGTCCTCTCTATTAGGAAATTTTTCAATCCTTCCATGATCTCCCCTTTTGAAGCGTCCATCTTAGTATTTATCGCCTCAAACTTAGCTTCTGTTGAATCCATCATCTCTTGTAGTTCATCTTTTGTTACTGTCTTCTTTTGTAAATCATTTATGTCCCTACGCATTTCTTCACCTTCATCAACAGTCCAAGTAGGATTATCTGGAGGCTTATTTGGTGTAGAAGTTACCTTTTTTGGTGGCATGTTGGCCAAGTATCACTTTAAACCTTGATTTTGAGGTGGTTCTGCTAGACAATCTTCCTTTTATTGTATCTCCAAAATTTTGGCCCTTATGAGTATGAAATTTTATTTTTTGTAGGTCTCTAATATTTCTTCTATTCAATGCCATAGATCTCATAAAAATTGGATGTGCCAAGTGGAATTTACGGTAACTTCCCCACAACTTGCTTTTTTTTGTCCTTTCCAAGAGATCTCACTTG
Source organism: Picea engelmannii (assembly GCA_009831015.1). Classification (NCBI taxonomy): domain Eukaryota; kingdom Viridiplantae; phylum Streptophyta; class Pinopsida; order Pinales; family Pinaceae; genus Picea; species Picea engelmannii. Next base: position 246,180 of record ML785283.1, on the reverse strand, counting down.
TATAGCGTGCCCCACACAAAATAATTGATATAAAATTATTAAAATCATACCAGAACTACTAGGGGCTTTCCTATATCCAATGCAATTGGTCTCACTCAATTTGGATACTCTAGGAAGAATTTATGATTGTTTTACTCGGAACACCTTTGTAGACTAGTCAGATACCCTATCTTCCATAGGGTGTATCTACAAATTTAAGATGACCCAGAAAATTGCTACCAAAGATACCTTACTAATTTCTAAGAATATCCCATGGAGGTCAAGGTATGAAACAATACAAAAAAAAAAATTCAGTGAAAATTCCGCAATGACTCAATTCAGGATGATTCCATAACCCTATCTTACAAAGGTTGTATCTCCAAAATTATAAGGCCTCAGGAGCTGCAATTTTAACCCAACGTACCTTGATATATGTACTAAATATCCTCCAAGAATTTCCTTCTGAATCATTGTATAAAAAAAATTATAGCTAAAATTCCATGGTGTCTCAGATGTAGCAGCGAAACCCCAAGGCCTTGAGCTCTAATACCATATGTTAAGAACCAAATATCAATATAGCATAGAAAAACCTCAGAATAAGTACTCAACACCTTGAAAAAGAGATAATTTCAGATGATAATCCTCTTCAAGGGGGCAACCTCCTTTTACCCCACATAAATGTTCAAGTACAAGATGATTCCAAATGAAAATGTCTCCTTGGTATATATAGGAGACTAGGAGGTATAATTACAACTAATGGAATAAAGTAGACATAAATAAAATAACATACTAATGTAATATGCCCCAATTAATGGGTAATGAGACAATATTGGGGCTTAACATGGCAAATGTATCATTCCATCTGGGGCTGCTCCCCCTGACTGAACTGTCCTCTTATGGTGCTTCCTCATGTACATCTAAGACATATAAGATAATCATTTAGAAAGAATTCATTTTGGAGTAGAAATAACTCCAAGTATTTGGCGAAGATATTCAAAGGCTTCCCATGAAAGTGGTTTTGTAAATATGTCTTCCACTTCTTCTTTTGTTCCCAGATACTCAACTCTGATGTTCTTTTCTGCAACCTGTTCCTGTAGAAAGTGATACTTGATTGGAATGTTCTTCATCTTAGAGTGCATCACTGGGTTTTTTTAGATAATTATGGCACTTGTATTATCACAATATATTGGAATGGGATCATCATACTCAACTTGTATATCTGTCAAAGTTAGTTTCATCCAAAAAACCTATGTTCATGTTGTTGCTGCAATATACTCTGCCTCGGCTGTAGATAGAGATACTGATGATTGTTTCTTCCTTAGCCATGATACCAAAAAATCACCTAAGTAGAACGTTGCTCCATTGTTGCTTCGTCAATAATAAATACAACCTGCCCAATCTGCATCTGTGTAGGCAATAAGTGATAGATCTTTTCCTTTTGGATGTCATAATCCAAACTCTTTTGTTCCTTTGAGATATCTGAAGATTCTCTTTACTGCTAATACATGTGATTCCTTTGGTGCTTCTTGAAATTGTGCCACCTGTCCAACTGCCTGCACTACATTTGGTCTAGATGTTGTCACATATAGTAGGCTTCCAATCATTGACCTGTATTGCCTCTAATCTGTAGACTTCCAATCATCATCTTTGCTCAACTTACAACTGGTTTGCATGGGAGTGATAACTGGTTTGCAATCTTCCATTCCGAACCTCTTTATCTTTTCTCTGATATACTTGGTTTGAGAAATAAAAATTCCTTGGTTTCTTTGACGTATCTGAAGTCCCAGAAACAAGGATAGTTCTCCAAGTAAAGACATTTCAAATTCATTCTGCACGTCTTTTGCAAATTTTTGGCTTAACCTGTCATCATCACTACCAAAAATAATATCATCAACATGAACTTCAATTAATAAAATATTACCTTGACTTACCTTGATGTAGAGGTTGTTATCTGCACTTCCTTTTCTGAACCTTTCCTGTTGCAGATACTTATCCAGACTGGAGTACCATGCTCTAGGAGACCGTTTTAGACCATACAAGGCCTTCTTTAATTTACACACATAGTTTGTGTTCTCTGACAACTGAAATCCTTCTAGTTGTTCAATGTAGACTTCTTCTTCAAGTTCCCCATTCAGAAAAGCTGATTTTACGTCCATCTAATATACTTTAACATTTTTGGAGCATGCATAAGCTAAAAGAAAATAGATTGCTTACATTCTGGCAACTGGGGAAAATGTCTCTTCAAAGTCGATTTCTTCAATCTATGCATATCCTTTACATACCAATCTAGCTTTGTTCCTTGTAACCTATCCATCTTCATTCAATTTATTCCTGAAAACCCATTTTGTGTCGATCACATTCTTATTCTTTGGTCTTGCAACCAATTCCCAAGTGTCATTTTTCTCTATTTGATCTAATTCTTCATCCATGGGCTTATTCCAAAATTCATCCGTGTTGGCTTCTTCAAAACAATTTGGTTCAATTGTAGATAAGAGTGCTAGGTGTGTTTGTTCTGGTGAATGGATTTTTCTTCTAGTCTCAACTCCTGCATATTTGTTTCCAATAATATGATCTGAAGGATGATTGTTCTGTACTCGTTTGCTAGGTGTCTTTGGAGATACTTTCTGAACTTGCTCTTCTACTTCTGTTGGATTCTCTTCATCTTCATCTTCCTCTTCTACTTATTTTTCATCTTCTTCTTTGAAAAGTTGTTCCATTGATTTGTTTTCATCTTCCTTTGATTCTGGTCTACCTGTTTTATCAATTGTTATGTTGATGCTTTCCACAACTTTGTTTAATCTTATATTGTAACACTTGTATGATTTCCTTGTACTTGAGTAACCAACAAGTATTCCTTTGTCCACACGAGAGTCAAAATTTCCCATTCTGCCATCTTCTCTTTTGATGTAGCATTTGCTTCCAAAAACTCTGAAGTGCTTCACATTTGTTGGTCTTCCTTTCCATAGCTCGTAGGGATTTTTATCAGTGTTGTTTCTGAGAATTACTCTGCTTTGAATGTGAATTGATGTATGCACTACCTGTGTCCAAAAAATATATGTCAACATTGAATCCATTATCATTGTTCGAGCCATTTCTTGTACTGTCATGTTTTTTTTTCAACAACTCCATTATGTTGAGGTGTCCTAGCGATGAAGAATTTCCTTTTTATTCCATGATTGTTGCAGTAGTCCATACATTCCTTTGAGGTGAATCCTCCTCCATTATCCGATCTTAAGCATTTGATTCTTGAATCGATCTCATTTTCAACCATTTCCTTGTAGATATTGAAGTTTTCAAAAGTTTATGACTTATTCTTGAGAAAGAAAACTGCAGTCATTCTTGTATAATCATCAACTAATAACATAAAATATCTTTCACCTTTTAAGCCTTTTGTTGTAGTTGGTCTAACTAGATCAGTATGAACAATTTCTAGTGGTTTTGTTGTTGAATATTCCTTTGATTTGAACTTGGTCTTTGATTGCTTTCCCTTTTGGCAATGCTTGCATAAAGTGTTGGTTGGTTTCGTGATCTAGGGCATTTCTTTGACTGCTTCTCTTTTGTTTACTTTGACAAAGTTATCAAAATGCATGTGACCCATTGTTCTGTGCCATAGCCAAATTTCATCTTCCTTTCCTAGACAACACTTTTCATTTCCAATTTCTCTTAACACATATATGTTGCTTGAAGTTCTTGTAGTTGTAGCAACCAATTTCCCTGAACCTTCTTTTCTTATCTCACACTTTTGTGAATCGAAAGTAACTTTATGACCTTGGTCACACATTTAACTCACACTTAAAAGATTATGTTTCATATCTTCTACTAGTAGAAGATTTTCTTCCTTTTCATTCTTGTTCCCAAATTGGACTGTGCCCTTTCCAATGATTTTGGCTTAATCATCATTTCCAAAGGAGACTAATCCATTTCTTTCCTTTCATAATGTAAGAAACTTTTCTCTATCACATGTCATGTGTTTTGAACATCCAATTTCAACATACCAACCATGTTTCTTCTATTTAGCTTGTAGAGCGATTGCGCATTCTTCATTGCTATACTGATCTTGCTTTCTTATCCGTGTCATTTTCTGAGGTTCTTGTTTGTGACTCTATTGAGGATCTTTAGGAGGGACTGTCATTCTGCAATTTTTGGCCATGTGTCCAAAATTGTTACATTTGTAACATTCCACTTCAGTGCTCAAATATTCAAACCTGTTGTAACTTTGTCTCTGTGTTTCAATAGGTCTTCTTGAATAACCCCTGTGTGTATAGCTCTCAAAGTAGTTATTGTTCTTGTTGTTAGCTCTGCAATTTATAGCTTTAAGTCCAAAATTATTACATGCATAACATAAACCAAAAAATATAGTTTGATACCTAGTAGTTGAGGATCTTCTGAAAGGAGGTGCTCTTATGAATCCTTCTTCTTCTTGAGGCATGTCTATCTCTTGTTGATTCTGAAATCTAAATCTTCTTGGTGGAAGAGTGTCCCTGTAATCTTCCTTGTATATATTTTTATCCCCTTTGATTGTTTCTGCATAGCTTTTTGGATTTGTTTCTTTCTCTATTGTTTTGGAGCTTGATCCCTTTTATGTCTGATTGTATCCAAGTCCGGACTTGTCAAGATGAAATTTTTTAATGTTGATAATGTCATCCAGAACTTTTGAGCTATTCTGGATATTTTTCTTTTGAATATCCTTTCTTAGTGTGACAATCTCTAATTCGAGTTTTCCAATGATCCTATGCTTTCCTTCTAGCTATTTTGTGAGTGCTTCTTCAATTCTTTTATAATCTTCTATTTGAACCTTCAATTTTGTGATCATTTATTCTAGTTCTTGAGTGTCTTTTTTTGTATCTAGTTCTGCTTGTAGTTTCTTGTTTTTCTTCTTTTCTCTTCTGATAACTTCTATGGAACTCATTAATTCTTCTTGGAAGTCAACTTATGTCTCTTCAATTTATTCTTCATATGATTCTTCATATTATTCTTCAGAGTCTTCTTTATTAGAGTCCTCTACTGCCATGAATAGAACTCTCCCTGTTTCATTATCACTGACTTCAACTTCATCTAATGATGACATGTCTTCTTTGGTGAAAAATCTTTTCTTGAAAACTTTTTTTGTAGTTCTTTTACCTTTATATGTTTCTCTGCCTTTTGAGTAACCTTCATCATTTCTTTTTTTCTTATGAGGACATTTTTTAGCAAAATGACCAATACCATCACAATTAAAACAAATTAAAGGAAGCTTACCTCTATACCTACCGTTGGTTCCCTTGTTCAGTCTTTTGACAAAGTTGGCCACTTCTTCATCATCTTCCAAAATGTCACTTTACTGTTATATTCTTCTTGTTCCTTTTTATTTTGCTTTGATCTTTTGGATGCTTTGAAGGCTGCTTCTTTTACATATGGATTTTTCCTGTTCAGTTCTCATCTCATCTGCTGTGAAGATTCCATGCAGTTCATCCATGCTTATTGAATTTAGATCCGATCTTTCTTCTAGTGCTCATATCTTAGTGTTGAATCTCATAGGAAGAGATCTTAGTACCTTTTGAACAATTACAGATTCTTCGATTTCTTCTCTGAATCCTATGACTGCATTCACTGTTTCTTCGACTCGTGAGAAGTAGGTTGTGATATCTTCATCTTTCTTCATTTTTAGTTGTTCGAACTAACCTCTGTAATTTTGAAGCTTTGCTTCATTGACTTTTGAATCTCCTTCATAATATTTCTAAGCTTGTTCCAAATATCTTTAGCAGATTTACAATGTGCAACTTTGGTGAATACTGTATCACTGAGACCATTCAAAAGTGCATTTGTTTCTTTGGAATTATTCTCACCGAGTTTCACTGATTTGCCATTTTTTGGTGGAACTGTTGGTGTTGTGTATCGATCTACAATTTATTGTCAAACTTGAAATCCTTGTGCCTGTATATATGTCTTCATCCTTATGCTCCAAAAAGAATACTTATGTCCATCAAACTGTGTTATTCCATTTTTATATGAGTTGGTACTCTCCATGATCTACCTTTCAATGGTTAAACTAATTTCAGAAGGAACCTTCTCTGATACAAATTGTTGGATTACTAAGAGGGGGGCTGAATTAGTAATAGCGTAATTATAATATTTTTTCTTCAAATGTTATATCAATGTAGAATTATTATCCAATAATGAGAAGTAAGAAATAAACAATCACACACATAAACAATACACCAGTGTTTTACGTGGAAACCCAAATCGGGAGAAAACCACGGAATAATTTTTCTTATATGTCTTGAAGAATTACATTCATTCGAAACACCAACTTCCTTTGTTTTCTAGCTGCAACTAGAAGAAGGCTCCAACCCCCTAGTTTCTTAGGCTACAACCTAAGGGAAGCTCCAACTCCCCAATTCTCTAGCTACAACCAGAAGGAGGCTACAACCCCCTATGTTCTCTGGCTACAACCAGAAGGTGGCTACAACCACCTGTCCTTTCCCTGTCCTACCATCCTGAAGTAGAAGTAGAATGATGGAACCACTTTCACACTATCACTGTGAGATATACCATTGTAAACCTGTACCAATAAATTTGACCCATGCATCAACCATGCATCAACTTGTACCTCAACCTGTAATCAACCTGTACCATAAACAAGTGCATCAACCATGCACCAACATGTACGAAACAACCTGTAATCAACCTATACCATAAACAAGTGCATCCAACCATGTACCAAGTATGTACCAATAATGTGTCAACTACTCATCAACTATGACTCATCAATATGTACCAACATCATCAACTCATCAACTACTTGTCTCAACCATGTACTCAACATGTACCACAACCAAAAGCCCTCATCAATTTCATCATCCAAATATGATTTGTATCTCTATAATAGACCTGGTGTATATGATCACATTCCTTCAAACCTTCCTTAACTTTAACAACAAGAGACTAGCATTTTCATCAAACTTTTCTTTAGTCTCACATGCCTAGTTTTGGATTAGTCAACAACCCTAACTTGAAGTAATCATAACTTTCAACCTGTAATGTATAAAGATCTGAAACTGATCTAAAATGTTATTCAATTTGTTTTATGCAATTCCTCCAGGTTTCACTACTTTTAACCTCTCAGAAAAGGATTTATAGAAAAAATGGCATACCTTGTGGAATTATGGTGTATTCTAAAGAGAGACCTTGTAGAGCATGTCCCGCATGAAATTTTACTTGAATTGATCTGAAAATGTTACACAGAATACTAAAGAATATAAACTAACCAACAAATTTGGTCTCACTAAATTTGGATCTGTTATGAAGAAGTTATGATGTTTTAACCCGAAACACTTGTTTTTGACTAGTTTCAGGACTAGCCACAAACCCTATTTTCCACGGAGTGTAACTACAAAAATACAACGACCCACAAGCTAAATTTTTTACCACAGATACTTGGGTATGTTTTCCTAATCACATAGAAATTTCACTATCTGAATCATTATAGAAAAAAATTTATAGCGAAAATGGTGAGATGACCTGTAAATAACATACCTTAGAAAGCACCATCAAAACAATTTATCATTCCTTGCATTTCGACCTTATTTTCTTCACCTTCCCTCAGAAATTTGGCTTATATATCCTTGGTTACCTAAGAAACCTATAGATATTCAATATGCTCAAGTGTGATTAAAATGAGAGATCCTAGCCTCTTATTTATACTCTCCAAGTAGCTTCCTTAAAAACATCTTCTAGGTCACTTTGCCCACTTTCCTTATTTTATAGTTAATACACTTCTAATTTCTCCATTAAATTTATTATTTAAATAATTTATTTTGTATTCAATTTGAATTATAGTACACTCATCACTTCACTTTATTATTTACCTTTTAAAATCCCTTAAAACACTTTCACTACTTTGACCTTTTGGGGATTCTAGATGACATGTGAGGGTCCTCCAACTTCGTAAGGCCATAACTCTCAAACCGTGAGGAGTTATGTGGTGTTCCACATACCACCAGAAATGGAATGATATGTACTATCCATCTAGAATAGTATTACCTTCAAATATAGCAAAAAACATATCGTTATCCATAAAAAAAACTTGGGTCCATTACCCAAACCTGGGTTCTCCAACTTCACATGGTCATAACTCTCTAACCATGAGGAGGTCATAACTCTCTAATGGTGAGGAGGTCATAACTCTCTAACTGTGAGGATTTATGTGATGTTCTACATACCACCAGAAATGAAATGACAAGAATTATCCATCTAAACTAGTTTCCCTGAAAAATTCATTTCTCTTCATCTCATTATTCCACAATTAAGCATGGGTTGTCTTACTCCTCAAGGCATCTTCTTGTGAGGGATTTCACCATAAGGGGACCACTTTGGAGTTCATCCATATTTACTTCTTATCAACCATGAAAAAACAATAATGAGTCATATTTACATCAAAAATCTTGGGTCCATTACCCAAACCTTTGTGCTACGGGGCTTTCTTCAAGGGTTGACATCAATGACAACCAACCTTAATAAACACATACAACATCAGGTGGCTTCGCCAGGGATGAGATCTTCATTTCAACCAATAGTGTCAATTGTCATATGGCATCCAACCCTACAAGAATGAGGTATTATGTGATGTTGCCCCATTGGATATATGTGATGTTCTCTTGGGCCATCCATATATGTGAAAGCGCCATGATATCTATTAGTCTCGATCTCGTAGTGTCATTGTTACTCTGGGGGGTCATCTCTATAGGATACCGAAGATATTTCCAACTACTATCCTGCCTAAACAATGCCGCAAGGTAGTATCTCATGCTACAAAATTCAGTGTCTTTACAATCTATTCAAAAGGTGAACAGAAGGATACTGCAACCACTACAGCCTCGGCCCAAGCACCTTCTATCCAATAGAAGCAGGTCAACAAGAATGAAACAAAGTGAAAATATTCCTTCTACACCCAGACATATCATGTAGCCTAACTGGTTGAACAGATTCAACCACGTCAGCAACAGGTTCATGACAGCCTTCCACAATGCCATGTCTCTAGCAAGGCAAGCAGGGCACCAAGATTCAATCTATTTCCCCTCTCCCCTGGGAACTCAACGCAATGGATACCATTTATTCCTAAGGATGTAGTATTCATCCAGGTGGATATAAGTGGCCACCCACCTTTTCCAACTGGATCAAAACAATTTTCTGGCAATTTTGGCAATTTACTATTTTTAGTTGTTTTTAACTTCTGGGACCATTTTGGGGGCCTAAATGAAGGTTTTTCTAGATTAATATTATTATTAATAGCCAAAGGCTCTAATTTATCACCCAAAATGAATCTCATCGACAATACCTTTCCAAAGATCTATTGTACGCCCCAAATGGAGATTGTATGCCAAAGTTACGCCCCCGAGAAGTTGATACACCAAACTACCCAAAACGAGGTCCAAAAAAATGTTGGCTTTTCATCTTCTGGGGTTAGGGTTTTGGATTTTATTTATGATAAAAATTCCTTTCAAGACTCATTGTAAAATCATCTTCTTGCAAATGCGAGTAGCAGACACATCTCTTCTCAGAGATAAGCTACCACCATTATAGCAAGTCTTTCACTCTGTATTTTTATAGTCTTTGTACATTTTCAATCATTGATAGAAAATTTTGTATTACTGTATCTCTTTGTTTATGGTTGCATCTCTGATACCTTTTTTTTATATTATCTGAGATATCTCTGTACATTTATTTATTATATCTCTTCTCTCATTTCGTGCCGAAAATAATCTGGATCATAGGGTCACACTGATCAAGAAGACTAGCATTTGACTTAACTTCATTGAATACTAGGAAAGACCATCTTCAAGACTAAGAGGGATATGGTAATGGGATTTGAGTGTATATTTCAGATTTGGAGATTGCTCGAAGCTAAGATTCAATGAGTAGACCTCTATTTTGTGGGAACAAGCAATCCAATAACCGAGGATAAAGCCATATCCAGGACCAAAGCCGGTATCCAAATCTACAAACTAGAGAAAAAGTCAAATCCATGGTCTAGAGATGCAAACAGAAGGCACATTGATCCATATTGGTTTTCTTTGAGCTTTTGGAGACCAAAACTCCTCTCAATAGGGAGTTGTGATCTGGCTAGATCCAAATCAATGAATGGTTGTAAGAATTGATACCTATAAGAGAAATTCGACAATCTATGAAGGTTAGAAAGATATGTAAATTAATGCAAAGTGAAAGTTGAATAGGACAAAATGAAAACAAAGGAAAAAGGAGGATTAAAAGAAATAAAAATAAAATAAAATAGGAGAGAAGGTCGAGGAAGGGGAAATGAAGGGTCATGGATTTTTACATTCCACTTACCCCCCCAACTCCCCTATTTCTTCCTTTATTTTCATTCTCGATGGGTCTTTTGGCCAAGAGAGGGAGATGCATAGAGAGATAATGGTTTCTTGTACCAGATATTTCCAAAATGAAAAATTGAGCCCCATTCGAAGTTGGTCTTCCCATTTAGGTTACTAGGGTTAAATTTTAGTTCTCATTATGGTTGGTTGATGTGTATTACTTTCGATTTCATATTATGAGAGTGCATAGTTCAGAGGCATACTCTATTATCTATTTTTTTTCTTAGTGTGATGAAATACACACAATAAAATGAAATCATTTCCCTCTATGGTTGATTCAATGGTAATCTCTTGTAAATGAATATTTGGTTGTTGTTCTAGTAACTACATCTGGGTATCATTTCAGATAGCACCTTCCAATAGACATTGATATGATTTTGTACACACACTTGTAGAAAATCATTTTGGCACATAAAATCAACAAAATCCAATAGTTAGAGAACCCAGGTTGTCCATTCTAAGTTTAGACAAGATAATTTTATTAATGTTCAATCGATGACCACAAAAGTATGTCAAAGGGACTGTTGAGTACAATTATCTAATTAAAAATCATGAATACAAAAAGGTATCCTATGAAAGGAAAAACTCGGAAAATAAAATAAAATAAGGTAGAGTAGAGAGCGAGAGACAAGATGAGGAATGCACAACTGTTGACTCCAAGCCCAAAAAGATACTCTAGGGTGGAGAAGTATAGGCATATATGATATAGGAATAATAAGAACCAAACATAATGACATAAGTATGTCATGTTGAATAAACTCATCTCTCCTAACATCCAAGGCCGAATGAAGAAATCTTAGTATAGTATGATTTCCTAAGGGAGAACTGGTAGGATGTATGGATTGGTAGCTATTACCCATTCTATTGTATCTTGAATGCTTCGCCCATCCCACTATTTTCAACATCAAACTTGGGTGATCATTTCTTCAATTTTATTTTGTTCCTGGATTAACATGAGTAGCCATGGAACATACTCTCTATTGATGGTAATAGGAATATTCCTTGCTTGTAAAATTTAGTAACAATACTTTGGATTTTGAGTTATGGATATCTTATCCAAGTTATTATTTACAGATGTCTACTTCTTTGCAATGTTTGGGTTTTGAGGTTGGCAATAGATAACTTTGGAGACTACAAATAATTTATGATTACATTGATAAGCATAGAGAAATACCAAGTTCAGTTAACTCTATCAGTCAAGTTAGTTGTTGTGTGCAACCTGTTGATATTATGGTAGATGCGGGAGGTATTAAACCTCCACATGTAACCCTGACAATAATAGAATATTCTGGGAAGCACGAAGAAACCCTAAAGCATTGGACATAACCCTATAAGACAAGTCGACTAAAGAAAATAATTAATATTGATTTTTTATCCTCTAGAAAGAGAAGTCGAACCAGACAACTAAGCAAGAGTAGTATAAATATAGGATGATAGAGCTCATTTGGACACACATAGCTTGCAACTGCATAAATTTAGTAAGTGTGAAAGTTTGGAGAGTAGGTGCAGGTGTAGCTACTACAACTAGTATTTTCAGTTTTAGGCTTGGACTTTCTCTTGGTTATGGTTTGGATTTTCTGCATGGTACGCTAGCTTTGGAAAGTGATACGCTACCTTGATTGGATTTTGGATCTAAGGTTTCCTTCTAGAATTATTCTCTCTTTCAAGGTTAAGGTGCTCGGGGGTGGCTTCGTCCTATGGTTGGGTGAAAATATTGCTATATTTTCTATGGGTAAATGAGCACACCTATTATTTCTAACATGTTATCGGCCCACACTATCTTCAAAAATTCTAACCGTTGGAAGATACATTGGGAGGATTTTGCTCAGTTGTAGTCAAAGTTTTTGCTACAACAACGAAACCCTAACCCTCTCGTTAAGGCACCTTAAGTAAAGATATTGACCTAATTTCTGGATATCCTAGTGTGCCCTAACCTAGTGCACCTTCTGGTACTCTTGGCAAGCTAAGATGCTAAGTTTGAGTTTTTGTTAAAAGTCAAAGTAGTCATGACTTACTCTATGAAGTTAGAAAACAAGTTAGAAGGGGATTCTAACTTCAGAGCATGGAATACAAGGATTGAGCTCAGCCTTTCCAAGAATAAAGTATTAGATATCGTGAAAGTTAAGTTCGTGGAACCACAATTTGAAGAAGGAAAAGAGAAGGAACCTTAGAACATTGTGGTTATGGAGAAGTTCAAGTACAATGACATCAATGCCACGAGTATCATAGTGGACTTTGTAAAATACCACTTGATACCCTACATCTCTCATCTTGACTCATATAAGAAGATTTAAGATTCCCTAACTAATATCTTCTCAGTCAAAAACATTGGACAAGTAATGAGTTTGAAGAATGCAATTCGTGACATGAAAATGAATGATGACGAAAACATAACATCATACTTTGTGAGAATATCTCAGTTAAGAGATCAACTACAAGCTATTGAAGAAATCATTTCAAGGAACTAGTAAATATAGTACTCAACATCCTTCCCAAGACATGGGATGCATTTTCCGCTAGCATGAACACGAGAAAGGAGTATCTCACATTTGAACAACTTTGGACTTGTTGTGCACAAGTAGAATCAAGGATTAGAACAAAAGAGAAATCCCAAAATAAATACAATGATCAAGCCTTCACAACAAATTCAAGAATAAGAGGAAGTTTGTCTTAAGGGAGGAAACAGATGAAGCATCAGTTGTCGAAGAAGGGGAACCCTCAAAGAAGGCTAAGCAGGCTAAAACATACTTCTTATTCTAAGTCAAGGTAAAAATATTCTTCAAAGTTCTTGTACATACCATGTTTACATAGTTTATGTACATATCTTGCATATCTATTTCATAGAAGATAAGATGTTCAAGTGAAACAATGCCTATGGAAGAATAACAAGATAAGGATTGCTATCACGATGACTACAAGTCAAGCAATACACATGAAAAGATGAACTATGTTGACAACCCTTGGTAACAATTCCTGTGGAAGCTATTATATAAGTAACGACTGCCAGATAAGATGAAATCAGAATCAAACTTGAAGACACCCAGAAGAAATCAAAACAGAAAGAAGTCAACAATCAAGAGGAAATTAGAAAAAGGATTGTGACACTTTGTAAAAGGAAATAAGGATGCAAACGGAAATGTGGACTCTCTTAGATGGAGGGATTTGATTACAAAATTGAAAAAGAAGAGCATGAATTCATGCATGAAGCAAGGATTAGGAGGGAGCTAATCCTAAAGGATATGATCCATTGAGGATTATGAAGTATCTGTCCATGTTCCAATTGAAAATAGCAACCAAGATAAGCAACACGTGTTCAATTGGACTCTAGAAAAAGTCTTCTTCGAAAAGAAGCCTTAAAGTATCCTTGGTTGTCCATCTATATCCATGATTCTATGATGAAAGGAATAAGTTGGAATCTTCAAGGCATATAGAAGAACCCATGGACCCAAGAGCTAAAGAGAGACATGAGGAAGAACATGAGGATTCCAAGAAAGAAAGAAATGCAAGAACAACTAGTCATTATACCAATAATCACAAGATTACCAGCTTGGTTTGAACCCATTAAGAAGAAATCAAGAAGAAGAAATGGAAGTCATGATAAAGAATAGTGTATGTAAGAAAATGTAAAAAATACTTATGAATGGAAGCATTGCAAGATTCATAGTTTCTTCCAGAAGGAGGGAGAAGACTATGAAAACAACTTGTTCTAGTAAACCAGATATACTTCTTGTAGTATCCATGGATTGGAATTTACATGTAAGAGATTGTTCTTCCCAATAAAGAAAGTGAGAAAGAATCTTATACTAGAAAGAGACCCATATATGAAAATATAAGAAGACCTTGTATGGATTCAAACAACTTGATGCAGAGTATCTCATATACAACAAAAGCGTGGTGAAAACTTTCTATGACAAATATAGTGTATCAGAATAGTTACTCAGAAGTCTGGGATGATGGATTTCTAATTCATGGAAAAATATCTTGATGAATTAACAAGTGCTACTTGGATATGTTTCAGTTTGAGCCTTGCCATGATATCATGAGATAGTAGGAAACAAAAGTGTTGAACTTGACCATGATATATTATAATGATCAGAGCTATATGAAGCCTTCAGAGAAAACCAATGTTCCATGATAGATCGAAGTACATTGAGATCAAGAATTATATTCTCCATGATGAAGTCCAGAAAAGAGAAGTGGTTCTCCAATATATCTCCACAGATGATCAGATAGAAGATATTTTGGTAAATCCTATGTCCAAGATGAAAATTTTGTGTACTTAAGAAACAAACTAGGGCTCGTACAGACAAATTCCTTATTGAAAAAGGAAGATATTCCTCCCAGGTTGGGAGGGAGCACTGATATGTTATTGATTTATGGACAGTCATTTTTCAGTTTGAAAAATGGTCCAGAATGAGCAGTTCCTTTCCAGTTCGGAAAGTGGTTTGAGATTTTTGACGGACAAGCATTTTCTAGTTCAGAGAATGGTTCAGATCGGACAGTAATTTTCATAATGAAAATAGTCTAATAGATTGTTGATGTACCATAGACAACGATTCCCCTCGTGGATAGTGTGGGGGAATGGTCTAGGACAATCATTCTTCTTGGAAGTCACTTTGATTAGTAGTCAAGTAGAATGGTTTGCCTTCCTGGATAGTCATTCTTTCGAAGTTCACAGTTGTGAGAAGTTTCGAAGAATGGTCCATTTTGGAGGTTGGTGTAGGACAGTCATTCCTTAGGGCAGACTCATTCTATCCATGTTTCACTATGATTAGTGCCGGAGCAATGACCCAGTTAGGTGAATGGTCCAGGTTCAACAATCAGGGACAGGCATTCCCTAGGGCACACTCACTCTCTCCAGGTTGCACTATGATTAGTGTTGGAGGAATGGACCAGTTAGGTGAATGGTCCAGGATAAAAAATCAGGGACAATTATTCTTCTATGCTTGAGAATAATAGTCTAGATAGCCCATGGATAATTTTTTACCTCCTAAGGGAAGATGCTCTTTCATATCCCATAGATGTGAGTGGAAGAACGACCTAGATGATTCAGTTTGTATCATGATATTGTTATGCAGGTTGATATCAGATGATATGATTACTATGGATAATGCATGTCTCTGGATAGTAGCTATATGCCACTATGGTGGATGTGTTCCATTGGTTGTGACTATGTGTCACTAGTTAATTAAAAGTGTGCTACTTGGTGTGGTTGTGTACCACTGGATAGTAATTGTGTACTATTATGGATAGACACAATTGTGTTCTATTGAATTTTATTGTTCTGATTGCCATGAAGACTATCAGTAGTGTTGGAAATTATTACCAACTAGATGGATAGTTAGTTTGCTGGTGGATAGATATTCTTCCATGTGGAAAATGGTCCAAGACATTTATTCTTCTAGGACGTATGTCTAAATTAGAAGAATATTTCTTCTATCCCATGGCATGGCTTCCAACATCTATTGGAACAATTATTCTTCTAGCACATATGTCTGGATTAGAATAATAGCTCATGTGCCACTCTATGGAGTGAGTGACTTATTCAACATCATACCTGATTAATCATATGGAGTATGGTTTCGAGAGATGATGTAGTTGATTCTATCAGATGATATTGATAGTGATGATGTTGCTCATGATTTAATCATGAGATAGCATGTGTGGCTATGATGATGTTATCATTCAAATGGTATGTTTGTGCTCAAGACCATTTCTTTCAATACCTCCCTATCTAGGAGGGAGTCTTGATATTATGGTAGTTGTAGGAGGTATTAAAGCTCCATGTGTAACCCTGACAATAATAGAATATTCTAGGAAGCAAGAAGAAACCCTAAAGCATTGGACATAACCCTAGAAGACAAGTCGGCTAAAGAAAATAATTAATATTGAGTTTTTAGCCTCCAGAAAGAGAAGTCG
The DNA here is from genome assembly GCA_009831015.1 of Picea engelmannii. Taxonomy (NCBI): domain Eukaryota; kingdom Viridiplantae; phylum Streptophyta; class Pinopsida; order Pinales; family Pinaceae; genus Picea; species Picea engelmannii. Next base: position 229,915 of record ML785283.1, on the reverse strand, counting down.
ACCTAGACATCTCAGGAAGAGCATTATAAATATAGGATGCCAGAGCTCATTTGGACACACGCATAATTTTAGTAAGTGCACAAGTTTGGAGAGTAGCTGCAACTACAACTACTACAACTAGTATTTTTGGTTTTAGGCTTGGACTTTCTCTTGGTTAAGATTTGGACTTTATTCTTGGTATGCTAGCTGTAACACCACTTTTCAGTGCCAAGTCTTAATCGCTCTGATACCAAATTGTAGCAACCTTTTGGTTACCATACTTCACGGAAATATAACACTCACTCTCAGATTATAAAACAACATGCATTTAAGAAAATGAATCACATTTAAACTCAGAGTAACATAATAATTACTACTAACATAAATATTTCATGTCATTCACAATAATTCATCTGCACAACAGAATACATGATAAAATATAAGCATCACAGTCATGCAAAACATAACGTTTAACATAAGCTGATACTTATCTTTGAAATGGTGGTAATTCCACCAACCAAGTGCAGGCCTTCCATGAAACTCCCAGACTTAGACCACGCTGCTCATCAAGCTCGGCAGTGGGTCACCCCCGAGCTAGGACTAAGCTCCACCCCAAGGCAAGAAATCCTAGGCTAGGCTGAGGTTACAGGGAAAACACACAGTCACAAGGAAGGAATTCTCTCCCAGGAACCACTCATGTTCACTGCCCACAGACTCTCCTTCCCCACATGCCTGTTCCACCCCAGGAGTATACACCTTCTCTGTCACCTAGACAGTCCTTCGGCTACTAACCTCCCTTGCCTTGGGTTACAGCAACAGACTGGACCAGAAGTCTCCGAGTCCTGTGGAAACTACAGGGTTCCTTCCAGGAGTTCTCTCCTTCCTCTGTGCACTCTCTCACCTGGAGAGAATTGCTCACAGGCCAACAACCTGTTCTTCCAACCTCAATCATCTCTCTCACTGGGAGAGAGTGTTGCACAACTGGCCAACAAGACACATGCAATCCATCATTTCATGGCCACAACAACCCACGGGAAAAATAGACACGGTCTTTCCAACAGGTTCAACAATGGCAGGTCACTTCTTATTTCTCAATCCAGCAACACTGGATAGACTCATGCTCTAGTTATCGGGGATGCATGACAAACAATATACGCAGGGGTCAACACAAGTTTGAACTGTTCAGACAGAGGATGTACCGGTTTATCCCAGAACAAACACATATACATGCCTTTTTGGTTCAGAAGATGCACAAGGGTTTCTCTGCAGAGGTCAGACCAGTTCACACTCAGGCCGTCGAAGGTCGAATGGAGGACGAACCCCGCTCACGGTTCATCTTGGTCATTTTATTCGCATGCACCAGGGTTGACACTTGTGACCCTTGGAACTGCATGCACTCCATTAGCATGCATCCCCTTTGCACGTTTTCCCTTTGCTAGGAACTTAGGATAAAAAACATAAAATGCACATGTTCTTTGGAATAATAATAAAATATTATTCCCAAGGCTTAATCCCCTAGGCTAAATGCTTAGCCCCTTTTCCCATCTTCCAGCCCTTAATTCCTTGCCCACTCTGTGGAAGCTCAGTCCCCCATCACTCATTCATCGTGTCGGCCTGCATGCGGTAGTGTTTATATTTTATTAATGTGTTGCATACATACAGGTACAAAATCATGCCCTTGGCCTCCAACCCTTAGGCTCTCTGGACTAATAATCACATAAGCCCATTGGCTTATACAAACTTGGCTCACCAGCCTATAACTCATATTTACAATTCATTTCATACATCAGACTTACAAAGGGATCGTTCTTGGGGACACTACAATCCCCCTCCCCTTATTTCTGCACTGTCCTCAGTGAAACCTTACACTGTCTCTGGAAGCTTTTCAAAATTTTCAAAAAGATGCGGGTACTCTGCCCACATAGAATCTGCATGCTCCCATGTCGCATCCTCAGGACCGTACCAGGTCCAATGGACCTTTACAATCTCTATAGCTTGATTTCAGAGCTGTTTTCTTTTCCTGTTCAATATGCGCATAGGATGCACTTGTAGGACACCTTCTGGTTCCACTTGAATCACATTCTGATCGATAACATGATTAGCATCAGGTATATATTTCTTAAGCAGTGAAACATGAAACACATTATGTACAGTCATAGATGCAGGTAATGCAAGCATGTATGCAACTGGCCCAATCCTTTCCAGGATTTCAAACGACCCACAAAATCTTGCTGCCAACTTGGCGCAACTTCCCAACTTCAGGGAACTTCTGTTAGTTTTCCCTTTCAGGAAAAGATGGTCACCCACTATGAATTCTCTGTGGGTTTTGTTACTATCAGCGTAACTTTTCTACCTGTCCTTGGCATCTTTTACATTCTGTTTAATTCTTTTCATTTGTTCTTCCATATCTTTGAGTAGCTCAGGCCCAACTACTACTCAGTCAGCTGGATTATCCCAGCTCATTGGAGTGTTGCACTTTCTTCCATAAAGTGCTTCGAATGGGCTCATCTTCAACAATGTATGATACCCATTATTGTAGGAAAATTCTACCAAATGCAGGTAGTCTTCCCATCTTGATGGTTTATCCATCACATACATTATCAGTATGTCTTCTATTACTCTATTCACCCTTTATTTCTGACCATCAGACTCAGGATGACACATTGTACTAAAGTTTAGATTCATTCTGAATCCCTTGAATAGTCCTTTCCAAAAATTTGAGGTGAATTTCAGGTCCCTATTAGACACAATCATCTTAGGAATTCCGTGCAAGTGTGCCATTTCTTTTAAGAAGATATCAACAACATCTGTTGCCTTGTGAGTGGTTTTCATTGGAATAAAATGGGCAGCTTTTGTAATCTTGTCCACCATGATTGAATCATGTTTCTTTCTTGTTTTGGGTAATCCCGTAATAAAATCCATTGTCACCACTTCCCATTTCCACTCAGGAATGGGTAAAGTCTACAACAACCTTACTAGGTGCCTATGCTCAGCCTTAACTTTTTGTCACTCCATTCATCTGGTGATGTATTCAGTGATTTCTTTCTTCAGACCCGGCCAAAAGTAATGGATTTTGACTACTGCCATAATCTTCTGATATCCAGGATGTCCATCATAAGACACATTATGCATTTATTTTAGAATTGCCAGCTTCAATTCTTGGACATTGGGTACATACACTCTGTTTTTACACAAAAGTAAGCCATCAATTTCCAAGGTGTAACTTCCCTTGGTCTGTGGTCTCTCACGCTATTGTAGCTATGCTACCAGACCTCTGTACTACAAATCAACATTTGCAGCTTCCAAAATTCTGTCCTTAATCTCAGTCTTGTACATGCTAATGGTTGTAGCATGTAATCCGTGCACTTTTCTGCTGAGTGCATCAACCACCTTATTTTCCTTACCCTTGATATGTTTGATATCAAAGTCATATTCACACAGAAACTCTAGCCATCTAATTTTCCTGGCGTTTAAAGTCGGCTGATTAAATAAATACTTCAGATCATTGTGGTCTATTCTCAATTCGAATCTCCTTCCCATGAGGTAATGTCTCCATTTCCTCAATGCATGGATGATTGATGCCAGCTCTAAATCGTGAGTGGCATAATTCTTTTCATTCTCTTTCATTTTTTGGGATTCATAACAAATTACAAATCCCTCTTGGCTGAGAACTCCTCCCAACCCCTCCTTACACGCATCTGTGCACACCACGAAATCCATATTTGGATCTGCAATCCTCAGGATTGGAGCGCTGGTTAACAGCTGCTTCAATCACTAGAAACTGTTCTCGCACTCTTCATTCCACTAAAACATCTTCTCCTTCCTTTGCAAGGAAGTAATAAGGTGAGCTATCTTTTAGAATCCAGATATAAACCTTCTGTAGTAGCCTTCTAGACCCATAAAAGATCTAACTTCCACCACATTCCTTGGCACTGACCATTATCGGATGACCTCAACCTTTTCGGGATCCACAACGATCCTTTCTTTTGAAATAATATGTCCCAAGTAATGGATCTGCCTTTGATAAAATGAGCATTTTCTCAGTTTGGCATAGAGCTGGTGTTCTCTCAACACTTACAGAACCATTCTCAAGTGTTGTTCATGCTCTTCCTCTGACTTGGAATACACCAAGATGTCATCCAGGAAGACTATGACAAACTTGTCTAAATAGTCTTTGAATACACCATTCATTAAGCACATGAAAACAACAGGTACGTTTGACAATCCAAATGACACCACCATGAACTCATAATGACCGTACCTTGTTCTAAAGGCGGTCTTGCTGATGTCGTCATCATTTATTCTCACTTGGTGATATCCAAATCTGAGATCTATTTTTGAAAATATTTTTGCGTCCTTCAACTGATGACAAAGATCATCGATCCTTGGCAGAGGATACTGGTTCTTGACAGTTACCTTATTCAACTACTAGAAATCAACGCACAGTCTCAATGTCCCATCTTTCTTCTTCACGAATAGGACCGGGGCTCCCCAAGGTGACACTCTTGGGTGAATGTACCCCTTCTTTAGTAGTTCTTCAAGCTGCAATTGCAACTCTTTCAGCTCTGGCATACTCATTCTATATGGAGCTTTAGAAACTAAAGATGCTCCTGGTATCAAATTTATAGAAAAATCGATGTCCCTCTTCGGAGGTAATCCAGGTACCTCCTGAAATACATCTTTGAATTCTTTGAGTACCTCATGGTCTCCAATATTTGAGACTACATCTCTATATGCTTCTTCCACACGTGCTGCAAATAATTGACAGACCTTCCTGTAGCACTTCTTCAGTTGCATGGCTGAAATTTCTCTGACAGCCATAGCTCTGGGAATTCCTTGGACTATTTTTTGATTTCCCTCTTTGTCTAGGCATGTAAACCTCTTATTACGACAGTCTAGGAGGGCATGGTGCTGGTCCAACTAGTCCATCTCAATTAAGTATTCATAAGAGCCTAAAGGCAAAATATTCAATTCATCCTTAGTGCTCAATCCTTTCATGTCCACTGAACATGACTTAACCAATTCAGTGACCTTTGTCTTGGTCCTTGTAGCCAACTGCGCTAACCAATACTTTTCATGTTTGCTTCTTGATAAATGAAAACTTTCCACCACCCTAGGATCTACATAACTATGGATAGCCCTTGAATCAATTAAAATAATTAATGTTTGGTTGTTAATCATACCTTCCACTTCAATCATGTGCAATTGAAATTCTACTTGCTTGTTGTGTAGGGCTGCGGAGATCCTTGGCATTCTACTGCCCATATCCTCCACTATATCATCTTGTTGAACATTGTGGACGGTTCTCGCTTTATATTTTCTATGGGGGCAGTCTCTGTACCTATGGTTCCATTTACAGCCCCAACACTCCATAGGTGACGGTCTTGGCATTTGCTCACCCACTTCATCCTTCCTTGGCTCTCTAAAGGATGGCTATCCTTGAGGAATGTTTCTGAAAAAGGGAGGCTTGTTTCCCTTCTGCCTATGTTCCTTGTTAAACCTCTTCTGGTCATCCCAAGCCTTCCGAAAAGTAGGCTTTTCTCTTTGTTGTTCATACAAGAATTTCTCCCTTCTTATTGTTTCTTCCATATTCTTAGGATCATCATACTGAATCTTATCACTGATGGAAGATGGCAATCCACTCAGATACCTCTAAATCTTGACAGTCTCATCTTTGATGAATGGAACATACTTCAGCAGTTCCAAGAAACTTCATTCGTACTCATCAATGGTCATGCTTCCTAGCTTGAGTTCGAAGAGCTCCATCATCTTTCTATCATAATATCTTTTGGTTAGGTATTTCTTCTCGAAATACCTCTTAAACTCCTTCCAAGTGATATCTTTCTCTCTGATGTGTTGCACTTGCACAAATTGATCCCACCACATGGATGCTTTTCCTTTTAGCTGGTACATCACAATTCTTCCTTCTACATGAGCAGAGTAGTTCTGCAGTTGGAAATATTTCTTCATGCCAAGCAACCTTGTCTCAACATATTCCTCCTTCTTATGTTCTCCATCAAACGTTGGAGGCTTGATCTTGTTCATATCCCCTTTCAATTCATCCTTTCCAGATTTTCGGCGTTTTCTGGTAGGGGATGGGCATGAACTACTGTGTGTTTCCCTGCCAGAATGCTTCGGGGAGAGTCAGTAATGTTTTCTACCACTCCTTGATCTTCCTCTCCTCTCATGGGTCCTGGCACTTCTTAATATCCTTCTCCTCTCAGGGGTTTTGTGATTCTCTGTCTTGCTGGAGTCTCTCCCCTTCTCCAATTTCCTTTCTATTCTTTCTAGGTTCTTCAACAATTTTAAGTTGAATTCACCTTGCCAATCCCTGATTTTCATGAGATTTCGGCTATCATCTCGGTGAGCCTGGGAATCTTTCTGCAATTTTTCAATGATTTTCATCATACGTCTGTCTTTATCTATCTCTTTTGTGTGCCCGTTAGAGTTTGTTCCTTCGACTCCCAAGTTGACATATTTTCCTTCTCTTTTGTCTTTTGTTTTGGAGGCAATCTACACCTCTTCCATTTCTATACTCGGTAATGATTAACTGGTGTCCTGACACTCGTTGAACTCTGCACACACAACGTGCAGTCAACTGAAGTTTGTCAGGCCTTAAACCCTTAATAAAATCACAATAATCATAAACCAACGTGAGTGAGAAACATTTGACTTCACAAGGTTTTTTGAGCTCTGTCGACTCTGCAAATTTTGGGACTTTGGGACTTCGGGTTTTCAGTACCCGAGAGTTCACTATGCAGTAACTCCTAACTTCTTATTGCTACCATCCCCGAAATCTGAAATTTTAGTTTCCTTGCTCTCTAGGTCCACAGCACAGCTGTCGCCCTTAAAACCTGTTACGGTTCTTTAGTCTCTGATGGCTTCGGGAGTTCGAGACTTTGGGATTTTAGGTTTTTGAACTTCGGGTTTTCGGTACCCAAGAGTTCACTATGTAGTGACTTCCAAATCCTTGTCACTACAATCCCTGAAATTCGACATTCTGATTTAATTTATTCTCTGGGCCCACAACACAGTTGTCGCCCTTAACCGCAGTGGCATGTGGCACTTTCCGGAGGGTCCACGTCTCCCTCGGTGACGTCTTTGGGTCTCACTTCCCTTGCCTATCTTTTCAATTCTCTGGCACGTGGTACACATCCATGCACTCACGTCCATTCTAAGAAAAATCCAATTGTTAGGTCCCCTCTCAGATCTACGACGCAGATCTTTTTGACATTTTGGGGTTTCGAGCATCGGGAGTCTATGTATCCCACATCTCAAGCTTTCGTTTGCCGAAATGACACAATTACGGTTTAATCGTCAACTCGATCTGACGGTCAACTCCCTTCCTATGATCTACGGTGTAGATCATTTGGGCGTTTCGGTCTTTGGGTTTTGGAGGTGCTCCCCTCCCTCACTTCCCATCTCCTGACTTTGCGAAATCCGAAAGGTTTTCGTGACTAACTCGAGCGCGACTCCGCCAGATCTGATGGTCGAGCCTTCTTCTCAGATCTATACCATAGATCTTCTTGAGTTTTTTGGGAGTTCACGTATCGTGATTCCCATGCTCTTATGCAACTCCAAAGGGTTTTTAAATCCTACGCACACTTTCCAGATCCGATGGTCACAAGGGTTCTCCTTCCTTCCCGAATAGATCCTAAGGCTCTGGCACTTTTGGTGTGGAGTCCTCTCTCCCTGTGGTGGCCATAGACCACACCGCCTGTGGTTTAACAACACCTATATACCTCCTGAGCTTGTAAGCACGTCAAGTAACTCCTTGACACATCTGGAGCATTCCAGGGTCCAAAATCGGTCCTCCAAACACAATTTCTCCTCACACCCTCGGTCCAAAGACCACTCAACTGGCCCATCTAGGCTCAGTGTCAAAACCATGGGCTCTGATACCAAACTTTAACACCACTTTTCGGTGCCAAGGCTTAATCGCTCTGATACCAAATTGTAGCAACCTTTTGGGTACCATACTTAACGGAAATATAACACTCACTCTTAGATTATAAAACAACATGCATTTAAGCAAATGAATCACATTTAAACTCAGAGTAACATAAGAATTACTTCTAACACAAATATTTCCTGTCATTCAGAATAATTTATTTGCACAACAAAATACATGATAAAATATAAGCATCACAGGCATGCAAAACATAACATTTAACATAAGTTGATACTTATCTTTGAAACGGTGGTAATTCCACCAACCATGTGTAGGCCTTCCATGAACCTCCTGGCCTTAGACCACACTGCTCATCAAGCTCAACAGTGGGTCACCCTCGAGCCTGGACTAATCTCCACCCAAGGGCAAGGAATCCTAGGCTAGGATGAGGTTATAGGGAAAACACACAGTCACAAGGAAGGAATTCTCTCCCAAGAACCACTCATGCTCACTGCCCACAGACTCTCCTTCCCCACATGACTATTCCAACCTAGGAGTATACACCTTCTCTATCACCTAGACAGTCCTTTGACTGCTAACCTCCCTTGCCTTGGGTTACAGCAACAGACAGAACTGGAAGTCTCTGAGTCCTGTGGTAGCTACAGGGTTCCTTCCAGGAGTTCTCTCCTTCCTCTGTGCACTCTCTCACCTGGAGAGAATCGCTCACAGGCCAACAACCTGTTCTTCCAACCTCAATCACCTCTCTCACTGGGAGAGAGTGTTGCACAACTGACCAACAAGCCACACGTAGTCCAGCATTGCATGGCCACAACAACCCACAAGGAAAACAGACACGGCCTTTCCAATAGGTTCAACAATGGCAGGTCACTTCTTATTTCTCAATCCGGCAACACAGGATAGACTCATGCTCTAGTTCTCGGGGATGCATGACAAACAATCCATGCAGGGGTAAACACAGGTTCAAACTGTTCAGAAAGAGGATGTACCAGGTTATCCCAGAACAAACACAGATACACGCCCTTTTGGTTCAGAAGATGCACGAGGGTTTCTCTGCAAAGGTCAGACAAGTTCACGCTCAGGAAGTCGAGGATCGAATGGAGGAGGAACCCCTCTAACGGCTCATCTTGGCCGTTTTATTTGCATGCACCAGGGTTGACACTTGTCAACCTTGGAACTGCATGTGTTCCATCATCATGCATCCCCTTTGCATGTTTTCCCTTTGCCAGGAACTTAGGATAAAAAACATAAAATGAACATGTTCTTTGGAATAATAATAAAATATTATTCCCAAGGTTTAAGCCCCTAGGCTCAACACTTATCCCCTTTTCCCACCTTCCAGCCCCTAATTCCTTGCCCACTCTATGGAAGCTCAGTCCCCCATCACTCATTCATCGTGTCAGCCTGCACATGGTGGTGTTTATAATTTATTAATGTGCTGCATACATATAGGTACAAAATGAGGCCCTTGGCCTCCAACCCTTAGGCTCTTTGGCCTAATAATCACATAAGCCCATCGACTTATACAAACTTGGCTCACCAACCTATAACTCATATTTACAATTCATTTCATACATCAGACTTACAAAGGGCTCGGTCTTGGGGACACTACACTAGCTCTGGAGAGTGGTACGCTACCTTTATTGTCTTTTGGATATAATCTGGAATTATTCTCTCTATCAAGGTTAAGGTGCTCGAGGGTGGCTTTGGCCTATGGTTGGGTGACAATATTGATATATTGTCTATGATTAAAAGAGCACACCTATTATTTATAATGTAACCTACATTGAGAAAAAATACCTTACAACCATTAGAAGAACGAAGAAGAATGAGATCCTTGTATAAGACAAAGGAACATAGGACTAATATCCTTTAGCAAACAAATATCTTTCGAAAATACTGAGATAAAGAAAAGATTTTTAACTTCCGCAAAGGCCCCATATTGGTAAACAAAGTGGGATATAAGTTCCTTGTTTACCTATTATACTTGGAAATTATTTGGATGCCAAATGTCGAAGAAATATTTTTCAGGAGTGGATGATAGAGGTATGTAAACCCTAGATATATTATGTGCCAATTTTCCATCTCTTGGTGTGTGGATGGCTTGCATTCATTTTTATGTAAAAATTGGATGCTTTGAAGATTATGATATTATACTAGCATTGGGGGAACGCATCATTTTTTTTGAAGACATGGAGCATGTACTTTTATCCATGAAGGGAAAACATTCCATTATAATCAGTGTGCATGAAGCTCCCAATATTGCCACTGGATTTTTGGTCAATGGATGTCTTTTTTAGGAAATTGATAATAGCATTGGTCAATTCCTAGAATTGGATAATAGCTACGAGAAAACCAATAAATGTACCATTTCCCACATCTTGGTCACAGTGGATCTAAGGGATGTTGTAGCAAAGTAAATAGTTATGACAAAGAAGGACATGCAACATTGTCAAGTATTAGACTATGTAAGGCATCCCATTCAAATGCACTATATGTCATGCCTATGTTTATCTAGCCAGTGAATGCACAATTAAATTTTCCATGAAAACGTGGGTTAAAAAAAACTTAGAATCCCTAAAGGAAAAGAAGGGTAAGGTACCTAAATGGGAAAAGTAAGGATTAAACACAATGGAATTAGGATTAGGTGGAGACCTCTTCGAAGAAGGAAGAAGATTGCACAATATTGGGTGCAAAGAAGGATTAACTGATGCAAACTCAAGGAGAATCATATGATCCTTGTGATACCTAAATAAGGATGTAAAATACTAATGATGAGAGTATGTAGTAGTCTCCAAAAAATGCACAATTGGAAGATCAACCAAATCTTGACTCAAGTAAATCCCCAATTTCTCCTATAATTTTTGTAAATTGTGGATGATCTTTTTGTTTAGATCGAAATATATGGCCAAATTTGAGGATTAATAAAATAGCTTTCCCTATGGGAAAAAATAAGAAGTGAACCTAGGAAAAGGGAGCTCTAGCCACCAAAACTCTAGCCATAACCCTACTTATGGTTATACTGAGAGGGGGGGCTGAATCAATATAAGATACTTTTTACTTTATTTAACCATTCATCAATCATTCATTAACTGAGAAATAATAATCACATATATATTCAAATCACAATGAATATATTTTAATGTGGAACCCTTGTAGGAGAAAACCACAAAAAACTTATCTTTTATAAATGTCTATAGGAACCAACCTACTGTTACAAATATTGTAGGCACCAACCTACTAGAATAAATATTGTAGGAACCAAACTACTAGAGACACCAATATCCTTAGTTGAGAACCAACTTAGCAAGATGTAGGAAACAACCTACTAGAGACACCAATCTTCTCAATTGAGCACCATCTCAATAAGTTGTAGGCACCAACCTACTAGAGACACCAATATCATAAACTAAGCACCAACTCAATAAGATATGTTTAGACAACAATCCATGATATTCATACGTAGAATAATTTTGACTCCACCTACATGCTTCATTCCACAGAGAATCCTTCAAACCTTAGAAAGACTCATGGAATCATTCCCAGAATGTAATAAATGATGACAACATCTACTTATGACAACATCCATTCAAGGAAATGTCCAATAATGGCAACATCCACTCACAAAAACATCACAACAACATCACAATCTCATAGCAGTGCAAAAGATGACATCACAACCTCAACATACTTTGAAAATAAGAGAGACTATAAGAGAATCCATTAGAATTATCTTGCACACCAGAAAACACCCCAACCACCTTTAGCACACATCGAACTTGATCTCTTCATTGTTTTTACTAAAAATATGAAATTCTATCATGTATTTATAGTAATTATATCCCCCAAAATTAGTTGAGACGACCTCAATTTTCTAGTTGGGTTGTCAAATGGAAAAACTCATATCTCCTCATTCCTAGTGGGTTAGAGGGACTTCCATATACCATTGGAAAGGCATTAGAATAATATTTCCAACCATGTAAATTGTGCACCCATTTGAGTTAGGTATGTAGTGTAAAAATTCCCTCAAATATAGGGTAACCAAATTGACCAAAAATAATACCTTCAACAATCTCCATCTTGCAATCTTTATCTTGGACATATATAGGCTTCTTCTCTTGGATTTAAGGGATTCTTCACTTGGATTTAAGGGAATCTTCTCTTGTATTTAGGGGATTCTTATCTTGAATTTAGGGGATAAATTGGTTTTAGGGCTTCTTCAAGGCTCCATTTGTGTACACCTCAAAGTGGGAATGTGGAAACAACCACATGTTATCTCATCTCGTGAGGGACATGCTTAAAAGCTACGCCATAAGGGGACCACTTGGATTTATATGCATTTATGTCAAGGATCCTTCAAGGATATTCAAGGATTCTTCAAGTGGACACATCATCATCACTTTTAGGGGCTTCCAGGATTTTCTTTAGGGCTTATTCTAAAGTTGACATCAATGACAACCATTTTTTCAAAAATATCCCCCTTTGGACTTGATGGAAACTTAGTAAGACAACCGTTCTCCCCATGTATTTGTGTTGTCATCCCAATAATTGTATTTTCCTCTTGTATTCATGTTGACTCCCACTGTCTTCATGCTTCTAGTTTTATTGTTTTTTTATCCCCCTATGAGATCAATGGAAAAGGGTAACTCCCCTTGAAAATATTCCCCTTTCTGTTTTTGCAAAATATTATGGAAATCAATTTGGAGAATAAATTACTCCCATTTTTTGTCGAATATACTCATAGGTCTCCCAAGGAAGAGGCTTTGTGAAGATCTCTACAATCTGTTCTTTTGTCCCAATGTACTGCAACTTGATATTATGTTTTGTGACTTGTCTCTACACAAAGTGGAACTTAATGGGAATATGTTCAATCTTGGAATTCATCCACTGGATTCTTGGAGATGTTTATAGCATTGGTGTTATCACAGAGTATCGAAATAGGGTCTATTATCACTCTGTAATTTGCCCAAGGCTGTGGAGGCAGTCACAGAGGCAACATCAAAACCACTTCAAGTCATGGATCTAGCCCTCCAAGACTCAGAGAGGGATCTCTCCGTTTGATATAGATTTGTTTGAAATAGGATATTAGGCTAGTTATGCAAATTGGTATTTGATTTTTAAATGGTTTGGTTGGAGCAGGAGAAAAAGGCCATTGGGCAATGGGGTCAAAGATATTTAATACAATCAAAGTAGGGTCTACAAGGGAGATTACAGGGCAAGGTATGCACAATATTGGATCCTTTAAAGTTTGGTAAATGGTCAGGAAGAAAAAGGGATGGAATGAGATCATAACGGGGCAGTGAAGAATTTTGGGAATGACCTTCATGCAGAAAACATTGATATTTCTTTAAATCGGGAACAAGGTGTATTTAAACAAATCCTGAGCCTAACTCTCTTTAAAAAAATAGAGAAAGAAGTACATATGAAAAACAAAGAAAACATAATTACATAGAGGAAAACTTCACCAACATAATGACACTGGAATCCTGTAACTGTAATATCGTTTTGATGGAATATGGCTCTATGAGCAAATGATCACAATGAATTCTCCTTTTCTGGTCGCATTCAATAACCCCTACTCTATTACAAACATGGATATAAATAAACATTACAATCCTTAGGCTCAGGAGATTGAATTCGATCCTCCTGGCCAAAATTAACAAGTAAATCCCAAAGATTTGGAACTATAAATTTGGTTGAATATGTTGAAAATAGGGGTGCGCTCAGACATTAGTTTCTCCCAATAGGTGACACCTGTACAAAAATGGTAGGATTTTATTGTATATGAGCATGTTCTGGACAAAAATATCCTTCAGTTTCTCCAATTTCATCTCCATCTCGCCGAAACATCTCCTGCAAAATCAGGACTGAAACAGGAAAAACCAAAAATCCGAAAAATGAGGCTGCAAGATAGCTTCGATTCTCCCAACCAGTGGAACCTATGAAAAATATGGTAGATTTTTCTGTTATTCAGCCCGTGTGGAACAAAAACCTCTCTCAATTTTTGAAAATCTATCTCTTTTTTCCCTGAATCTGCTTCGAAAGACGAGGTGTCAAATAGACAAAAAAACGAGCGGTTTTGAAAAATTGGGGGAAAGTGGTTTTTTGGGAAAAGGTGGTATTTCGGATCCCCCTTGAGGTGGCAAGTGGTATTGGGAGGATGGGTCCGAAGTCACCAGGGGGTGACAAGTGTCCCCCGAATACCACTTATATCGGACCCCCCCTCGTTAAAGCTTGAAAAGCACGGCCGGGGGGGGGTTCCGTTATGATTATTGGAGGTTGATTTTTTTTTTACCTTGCGATAAGTGCATAAGGTGCACTTTATGTTTTTTATGAAATGTTTTAATATATATTTTTTTATTTTGTTTGCTTTGTTTTTTATTTTATTTATTAAGTTTTTCTTTTTACGTGTTTTATATTTATGCTTTTTTAATTTTTGTATTACTTTCGTTTTATTAATGTTTGATTTTATTTATTTATGTGTTTGTTTTAATATTTGTTTTATTATACTTACTTTAATTTTTATTTATTTTATGTTTATTTTTATTTTAATATTTTGTTTTTTAGACTTAGGATAATTTGTATTTTTTTATTTTTATTGTTTTCAATATTTATTTTCTATTGATTTTTATTGAATGTTTATATTAATAAACTAAGCTAATTATTAACAAACTAACTTAATGATTAATCATTAATTAATTAATAATTAATTACTAATAAGACTAATCCTAGTTGATTAGTCTAAGTACACTAATTCCATTAATATTGACCTATTTACTAACTACCAACATTATTAATTTATTGTTCTTTTTAGACTAAGTTTGTTTATGCAGGGATGAGTGGCAGGCAAGAGGTAGTCAATGGGACAAATGGGAAAAGGGAGTGAATGGTGCAAAGGTGGATGAAGGATGCAACAGGGTGATGAAGGATCGGGCGAAAATGGATAGAGGAGAAAATGGAATCAACCAAACCAGATGTCTTCATCACGGGAGCAATGCCAAATCAACGGTCGAAGAATCGAGTTACCTATGATTATAGGTCCCCAACATAGGCTCCACCTAGGGATGGAAGCTCTTTCAGGAGGTGTCAAGAACCATTAAAATATGAACATGCGGACCGATGCTTTATTCACTGGGCCATGGAGTCACTGCAGCTACAATCTTAGAACTAGCTCATATTTGATTGAACAGTGAACTAGATACTATCAAATGCAAACTCTATTGGAAACCATACAATATTGAAAAGATGCTCAAATGAATGAGCTTATTCAAAATTTCTACCTACCCTGCACTACTGACAATTTTGTTTTTCTAAATGA
The DNA here is from genome assembly GCA_009831015.1 of Picea engelmannii. Classification (NCBI taxonomy): domain Eukaryota; kingdom Viridiplantae; phylum Streptophyta; class Pinopsida; order Pinales; family Pinaceae; genus Picea; species Picea engelmannii. The sequence goes on along the minus strand of ML785283.1, from coordinate 214,709 downwards.
TACAATAATGCCAGTGCATCTAGTCAAGAAATTGCTCTAATAAATCTTCTCTTTTAATGTTTTCAAACAATATCATAAATAGAACTTGCATAGGAAACACAAAATGATCTCCAGTCTGATCTTTACAACATAAATCCCTAGGTCTGTAGACAATTCCAGAGACTTTGGGAATCAATGGGTATTCTGAAAAGAAAAATGCCTCCATATAGACAGCTACGGGATCATGATAAACCTAACCTATCTTCTGATGTTCAAATTCAACCAATTCAACCTCATGATTTGGTATTATATTTATGTTGCCTAGATCCTCAAAAAAATCTTGATATAGCTACAAATGTTCTAGTGGGTTCTGAAATGATACTTCTGTTGAACACACCCATGTAGCTGACTGTCTGATCATATCCATATCATAACAGTTTTTGAAATCATTGGGGGTAAATGAAAACTGACTTTGAAAACGCAATTTATCCAACATATTAGCTATAGGGTCATAAAATAATTTAGATGACTATGGAATTAGTTCTGCTAGCATTTCATGTCTTACACTATGACTTTCGACCAAAATTTGACCAAGATTCCCTCTCAAAATCTTAAATGAATTAAAGCATAAAGGCAATGAATCAAAATGAATCAGTTCATCTCCTGTCTCAGACTTCGGGATTTCATCTGATATATGACCTTCAAAAAGATTCGGTGGTTGTACCTCTCGATCAACTTTCATATCATCCTTGTTCTCCTCAACTGATGCATCAAAACATTCCTCTATCTTATTGCTTACAATCTGATTTCAATGTTTCCTCGGGAATGAGGCAAAACATAGGGGTAGGCAGTTTGCATTTTCTTGAAACTTTTCTGCACTTTCCTCCTTCAAGGTTCAAAATGAATTATAATCTAATGGTATAGAGTTACATTCCATTATTTGAAATTTTGTTTCGGGCTCTGAATTTTCCCCTGAACTTCAAAAAGCAAAGAAACTTGGATATTGTAATCCTGGATCTGAAATATCCTATTTCTCAACACTAACATCCTTCGCTATCTCATCAAAAGATTTACCTTCTTTGACATTTATCACTTGTTCAAAAAGTTCCTTCAAAAATTTAAAAGAAGAGAAGCATAAGGGTAAAGTCTGTCCACTTACCCCGAGATTTTCTGCACTTTGGTCATTGTTGTCATAATTTCCATGTATAGATTGATTGTCCTGCTGGAATTGCAAATTATCTTCTTCCTCACAATCATATGTGGCTGATTTCTTTGAAAAATCCAATGTGGTATAATCATCATTGTACGAATCAAGCTTGGGTGAATCATTCATGGATGAAATTCCATTGAACATGCATATCATATCAGGATAATCCTCCTCCATTTTCTGATTTTGAACTTCATCTTCGACTGTATTGTGAATTGAATACATAAAATAATAGTTGGGTGGTTCAGAATACTGAGGCTGGACTGCAAAATATTTGGGAACATTGATCCTTGTCCATTCTGGGGCTAATGGAACATAAGGTCTTTGAACAACAAGCTCATATTTCCTGCTAATCTTCTGCATCATCTCTCTTATAGTGTTTTCCAGAACATCTAGTTTCACTTATGAGGATGTCATTTGTTCCTCTTCTATTCTATCTTCCTCTTTTGCTCTTAACTTTGCCTTTCGGTTCAACAAGTTATCTTCCACATCAACTGCAACCTTTTTCATTTCTTCAAGTGTTTCATTGTTCCTTTCTCTTAATTGGAATTCCATCTCAGGATCAAAAGCATCTGGGTAATGCGAGTGATTTGATTCTGGGGGTGGCCTTATATCAACTGGCATTGCATGGTACACCTTCTTGAACCTTGCTGAAACCTGATCTATTGTCTGCCCTGGCTGTCTTTTCAAATGGTCATACTCTTCTAGGATGAGAAAGACATTTCTCATGATCACCCATCAGTCTAGGAAAACTTGCACAAATTGACGAAAATTGCTCAACCAGGACACTAAGATGTCACCTAAGTAAAAAAATTCTCCACTTTTACTTCTTTTGTCATCAATAATTCATGCCCAATCTGCATCCATGTAGGTGACCAAAGTTAACTCATTTCCTTTCAGATACCATAGCCCAAAATCTGTTGTTCCTTTAATATATCTGAAGATCATTTTCACTGCTAGAACATGGGTTTCCCTTTGGTGCCACTTGAAATATTGCGACATGTCCAACTACTTGCATTACATCTGGTCTTGAAGTTGTCGCGTAGAGTATACTACCAATCATTGATTTGTAGAGTCTTTGATTTGCTTCTTTATATTCACCATGTTTTCTCAACTTGAAGTCGGTAACCATAGGAGAAATCACAACTTTATAATCTTCCATTTTGAAATTCTTTAACATTTCCTTGATGTACTTGGTTTGGGAAATAAAAATTCCATCATCAAATTGAGATATCTAGAGTCCCAATAAGAAAGTCAACTCCCCAAGTAGGGGCATTTGAAATTCATTATGAATATCCTTGGAAAACGTCTGACTCAATTTATCATCATCCCTTCCAAAGATGATTTCATCAGCATACACTTCAATAATAATCATACTCCCTTGATCCACTTTTATGTGGAGGTTACCATCTTCATTTCCCCTTATGAAATACTTATTGTTGTAAGTAGTTGTCCAATATTCAGTACCAAGCTCTCATAGCTTTCTTAAGTCCATACACAACTTTCTTCAATCTGAAAACACAGTCTTCCTTTTCTGATAGTAGAAACCATTATGGTTATTCTATGTAGACTTCTTCTTCTAATTCTTCATTTAGAAACGTTGATTTTACATCCATCTGATACACTTTAATTTTTTTGGAGCATGCATAAGAAAATAAAATTACAATTGCTTCCATTTTGGCCACGGGATCAAATGTTTCTTCAAAATCTATTCATTCAACTTGATCATATCCTTTGCACACTAGTATTGCTTTGTTTTGGGTTACATGTCCATCTTCGTTTAGCTTGTTTCTGAAGAACCGTTTTGTCCCAATCACATTTTTTCCCTTTGGTCTTGGAACTAGTTCCCATGTCTCATTCTTCTTTGTTTGATTCTTCTCTCTCTAAAATTTCTTCAAAATATATTCCTGGGTAACATACCCATCCACCCACATGTCGAGCAATGCCACTTCAAAACTTACTTCTAGACCGATTTCAAATTTCTAATACCATTTAATTAATAAAGAAGCATGAAAGAATGCCATAACAACACATGCAGTAATGAATATTCATTCTATAACATAAAATAATTAAGAAATATTCCTTGCACAACAATAATCAACAAACATGCATATTATAAATACGAATTTCAGATATTATAATTAATACACAATTGAAATAAATATACACACACAGAAACAAACAATAGAGGACGTTCCACCCAGCCATAGATATACCAATTGACTGTAGACTAAAGACGTTCCACCCAAGTCTCAACCATAATGTCACCCCCGATCCAGGGCTATGAATCCACAAGGATGGTTCCAGGGTGTCACTTAGCTACCCAAACTAGTTGGCACTCAATATTTCACAGGTTTCCCACACACAATGATCCAAAGTACACTAGATCTCTTCTTCCTCTCCTGCACAACCAAACATAGTGGACTCCCTTCTCCACCATGCAGTCCCTCAAGCTATCCACCTCATTTCATGGATCCAGTGCATCCGGTCCAGAATCTCCATAGAGGGAATCTCAAGATTCACATTTGTTAACAAAACTTAACACATGCCAATGCATCTTAGACATGCAGGCATTAATTCATGGCTGGAATACACCAACAATTACTATAACCATCAAACAATGGCTTCTCTCCCAACAATTCATTTTTCCTTTTCCAACCAAGATCAAGGATGAATGAGAAATAATGAATGGGTGAATGGAGAAAGTGAACAGAATGAAGAGAGTGAACATAATGAAGAGTGTGAACAATGAACAATGAGTGAAACCCAAAACATCCAAAATATGGGTTTATATATTTACTGGGAAATCAAGAACCACATCGACTTCCCCAAGAAGCTCATGTAACCAATTCTCTCCATTAAAACAATTATGGGTAAATAAAATATAATAAAAAGGTGTATCCCCTTAATCCCTCTCTCTCATGGAATCATATCCCCCTATAACTCTTTTCCTTATCCATCTAGTAGTCAACGATATATATTATTATTAATATGATCACAAAATTACATTTCCTAAGAACTCCTACCTCTTTTAATTGTTTGGGCACTTTGACGTTTCATAAAATAACAAAATACATTATTTAATATGGGGAATCAATGACTGGGGTATTACATTCCCTTCCCTCTTATTTTGGCATTGTCCATGGTGCATACACAAAACAAAAATCAAAATTTCAAAATTTATTCAAAAATTTGTGGGTACTCTTCCTGCATGTCATCTTCATGCTCCCAAGTAGCATCTTCAAGACCATAATAGTTCCACTGAATGTTTACCAGTTCTATGACTTGATTCTAGAGAATTTTGACTTTTCTATCCAATATGTGCATTTGTTGGACTTGAAAGTCTCCTTCTGGCTCCACCTAGATTAAATTCCAATAAATAACATGGTTACGATCATGTACATACTTTTTCAACAAAGAGACACGAAATACATTATGCACATTCATGGAAGCAGGGAATGCAAGAATGTATGCAACTAGCCCTATTCTGTCCAATATCTCAAATGGATCACAAAATCTGGTTGCTAGCTTTGTACAACTTCCCAACTTTAATGAGCTCTTCTTAGGATTCACTTTTAGAAGCACATGATATCCCACTTTAAATTCTCTAGTTGTTCTATTCTTATATGCATAACTTTTATGTCTATCTTGTTCTTCCTTCAAATTCTACTTAATCTTAACAATACGGTCTTCCATATCCTTGAGAAATTTAGACCCAAGTACTACTATGTCGGTTGGGTTTTCCCAACTCACTAGATCATTGAATTTTCTACCATACAAAGCTTCAAATTGGCACATATTCAATAAATATTTATACCCATTATTATAGGAAAAATAAGCCAAATGCAAGTAATCTTCCCACTTAGATGGTTTATCCATCACATACATTCTTAGCATGTCTTTAATCACTTGGTTTACTCTCTCTGTCTTCCCATGTGATTGTGGGTGGTATGTCGTGCTAAAATTCAGATTTGTGTCAAATCCTTTAAATAAACCCCTCCATAAATTTGAATTAAACTTTGTATCTCAATCTGAGAAAATTGCCTTAGGTATCCCATTCAACCTAGCAATTTCCCTCATGTAAATTTCTGCAATATTATTTGTTGTATGAGTCATCTTCCTAGGAACAAAATGAGAATCCTTTTTCAATTTGTCCACAACTACCATTATGGAATCATGTTGCCTTTTGTCCTGGGAAACTTAGTTATAAAATAAATGGTTACCACTTCCCATTTATTCTTTGGAACTGGCAATGGTTGTAGCAAACCCACTGTGTGTCTATGCTCAACCTTCACTCTTTGACATTCCATACATCTGAAAATTTAATCAACAACATCCTTCTTCATTATATGCTAAAAGAATTGGCTTCTTACTGTTGCAATTGTTTTCTGGTAACCTAGATGTCCAATATATGGTACATTATGCATTTCCTTTAACATCAAATTCCTAAGTTCTCTAGAACTAGGAACATAATTTCTATTTTTATGCATAACCAATCCATGTTATTTAATCTCATACTCTTTAATTTTCTTTTGTACATTTTCTTGCTATAAATTTTATTTTACCTGTAGGTAATGTTGATCCATAACAACGACATCTAAAATTCTTCTCTTTAAATCTAACTGATGCATACTAAAAGTTGTAGCATGCATGAGATATATTCTTTTGTTGAGTGCATCAACAACTTTATTTTATTTTCCCTTGATATGCTTGATGTCAAAGTCATACTCACTTGAAAATTCTAGCCATCTTGTTTCCCTGGCATTCAAAGTTGGTTGTTCAAAAATATATTTCAGATTACTATGGTCTTTCCTTAGCTCAAATCTCTTTCCTTTGAGATAATGTCTAGACATCTTCAATGCATGAACTATGGAAGCAAGATCCAAATAATGTGTGGCATAATTTATCTCATGTTCTTTAAGCTTTTTGGACTCATAACTAATGACATACCCATTTTGAGTGAAGAATCCACCAACTCCTTCCTTGCATGCATCTACACATACCAAAAAAATCTCATTTGGATCAACAATATTTAAAATAGGTTCACTGGTAAGTAATTATTTTAACAAACTAAAATTCTCTTCCCACTCTGATGTCCATTCAAATTTGATTCCCTTATTTTGTAAAGAATTCATGGGATAAATAGTCTTAGAGAACCTTGTTATAAACCTTCTATGTTATTTGACTAATCCCATAAGAGATCTTATTTCTGAAACATTCTTGAGTGATGGCCATCCTCTAATGGCTTCAATCTTCTCTAGATCCACTTTTATACCTTCCTATGAAATAATGTGTCCCAAATAATGGATATGTTATTTATAAAAAGAACACTTAATAAGCTTGGCATAAAGTTGATGTTCCCTCAGCACTTGCCACACCAACCTCAAGTGATGTTCATGCTCTTCCTTGGACTTAGAATAAATTCAAGAACAAAATGACAAACTTGTCCAAATAATGACTGAATATGCCATTCATTGAGCACATAAAGGTAGTTGGTGTATTGGTCAGTCCAAATGGCACCACTACAAATTCAGAATGCCCATACCTGGTTCTAAAAGTTGTCTTATTGATGTCTTCTTCCTTATTTCTTACCTGGTGGTATCCAGATCTCAAGTCTATCTTTGAAAATATATTTTCCCCTCTTAGTTTATAAAAGAGGTCATCAATTCTAGGTAGAGGGTATTTGTTCTTCGCAATGGATTTATTCAACTGTATAAAGTCAATACACAACCTCAATGTTCCATCCTTATTTTTGACAAAGAGTACTGGTGCTCCCCAAGGTGAAACACTTGGACATATGTACCATTTCTTCAACAATTCTTCCTGTTGCATTTGTAATTCCTTTAATTCAGATGTATTCATTTTGTAAGATGTTTTTTATACTGGGGTAACTCCTGGTACTAAGTCAATAGATAAATCTATTTCCCTCTTTGGTGGGAATCCTGGTATTTCTTGGAATACATATTCAAATTCTTACAATACTAGAAATTATTCAAGGCTTGGTCCTTTTGTCTTTTCTCGCTCCTCCACATGAGCTGCATACAATTGGCATCCTTTCCTAAAACATCTCTTCAGTTGTAAGGCTGAAATCTCCTTTATAGAAATGGGTCTTAGAATTCCTTTCACAGTGTTTTTTTTTCTTCTTCATCAAGAAATGAAAATGTCTTGTTATGAAAATCTAGGATAACATGGTTCTTGTCCAACTATTCCATTCCAATTAGGATATCATAATATCCTAACGGTATGATATTCATATCAACATTAGTACTCACTCCATTCATATTTATTGGACAACCTCTGACCATCTCATTGATCCTTCTTTTGGTTCCAGCGGCTAGCTGAACCAAACTTGAATTTTCAATCTTATTTTTCTCCAAATGTAATCTATCCACTATTTTAGGATCAATGTATCAATGGCTTGCTCCTGAATCAATTAAAATATCAACAGGATGATCAATGATCTTACATTCCACTTTTTTGAGGGAAATCCTTGCATAGGTGATTTTCTTTGCACCCCCAACATTGATTGGTGGTCTTCCTCTTTTTCCAAAGGAGTATTCTTTTTGTTGGTAATTACAGCTGCGTGAGACATCCTCCAGGACACAGACTGAGTGATTCGGCCTGAGAGAGATACCATGAGTTGAGTGTGCCCATGACATGAGAGTGTGGTTCCTCTCAAAGACAAAGATGGAACTTTGTGCCCCTATGTGGGGTGAGGAAGCTCATGAGATGGGTGTGTGGTTCCTCTCTGAGACAGATATGGAATGTTGTGTGCCCCTGTGTGGGGAAGCCCATGAGTTGGGTGTTTCATTATCTCTGAGATGGAGATTAAATGATGTACTAGTCTCCTATGTGCAGAGAGTTGAGATGATGTGATACTCTAGATAACTCTCTTGTGAGACAAAGTGAGAAAGAGATATGTTGAGTTGGATGTTCCTATGGCTGAGCACAGGTGAACTTGATCCTAGTGGTTGAGCACTAGTGAGTGTGATTCTCCTATGATACACAGTGAGATAGAGATGTGGACATCCCTGTGGCTGATTATAGATGGATGTGCCCCTAGTGGTTGAGCACTAGTGAGTGTGATTCTCCTATGAGACACAGTGAGATAGAGACGTGGACATCCTTGTGGCTGAGAATAGATGGATGTGCCCCTAGTGGCTGAGAACTAGTGGGTGTATGAGATCCATTTCTATATTTTCCAAGATTCAGACTTACCTGTAACCCTATTTTTGATGTAAAGGGTACAGGTCGGCCCCACCATAAAGTGAAACATAATTAATGTAAAAAGATAATTAATATGGTAATTATTAATTATATTTTGAGATATTGAGGTCAGCCCTATTGTTCCAATAGACACATCATTTGATGTAATAAGTATTGTATAAATAAAGGTGAATCCCCATTGAGGAAACACACTTAACATTGTGCCATCTCATGATTTCAGAAATTGTGGTCTAAAATTATGAAAATTACAACACCTTCTTGTGTTCTAGGTTTGGTGATGGTGTGGGAGGTCTTTCTCTTGAAGAATATAGAAAAGGATTGGTTGGGTTTTCTTCCCTTCTTGAAAAGGGTTTCCCAAGATACTTCTTGTGTTCTTGTGCATGGTTATTCTTCTTGTGATCTTGGTTTGATGATGTAGTTATGGTTCAAGTAAAATCTAAACAAAAAATTTAAAGTACATGCATGAGCCATAGCTTATTGAAAATTCAACATGGTATTAGAGTGGTTCTTGAAAAGAAAAGAAAATGTTGACAGTCGTGGGAGCTTGTGGACTGCTAAGAGAGGGTCAGACCCTCTTCATTTCTATGGTGAAGTTAAAAATTTGGTCGTAGGCCTATCAGACCTGATCGAGCTCTATGAGGAGGGTCGATTGTCCAAATAATATGGTCGCAGGCTTGGGGAACAAGCCCAACCATAAACCATAGGCTGGTTGAAGTTTTCGTAGAAAGGAAGAGCCTTAACTACATAACTATGACAACACAGTTAAGGAGACCTGTGGTCAAGTCTAAATTCTGAGTTATATCCTAGTGAATAAAGAAGGATTTTTTTTGAAATATTTTTGAAAGACTCTGAGTTATATCCCAGCTGATATTTTTGAAAGTGTTGTGTTAAATAATGATCAGTGTTTTACTAAAGCAACTGATTCTTCAGTCTTTATACATCAAGGGCTACAAAAAGAATGTGGTATTGCCTATGATGTTCCATATAATCTTGAATTTATCTCCACAAGAAATTATAATCGCTTGCCTAAGTGCATTGAAGATATTAGTAAACAAACGATGCTTTGAAAAAGAGTGAGAGCTACCCTTTCCTAAAATGAACCAACTATTATGATAACAATTGTTGAAAGTATCTCCACCAAAATAAATGTCTAGTGTAACTGTATCTGATGATAGAGACGTATTGTTTGTTGAAAGGCAATTCAAAGTTTAGGTTACACTAGGATATCGTGGGCATATATCTCTTTGGAAAACACTTCATCTAGAGTTTCTTGTAGGTGAGAAGAGTGGACCGATGAAACTTACTGAACCACAAATTTTTAGTATTGGATATGATTTGGAGCATAGAATGGATGAGGAAGAAAATTCATTTGAAATATTATATTATTATTTGCACAAGCTCTGTATTGCATTATTAATAGATACTGTGATAAGACAAAGGAGTCAACTTTGGTCATCTTCAGGTCCCTGCCAACAGAGAAGTTGATACTAGTGGGATGAATACTCTTGGTATAAGAATAATGTACTGGTTGGATCGTATTAAATATATGGAGGGATATCTCTTATAACATACATAGCATCTATAGGAAAATGAAAATGAAAAAGAAGGTCACTACAACAATGACTGAAATAACAAGGAGTGTGCACAGATATGACTAAACTGTGAAAGCTACTGACAGAGCAAGTATTGAAATAGTTGTGAGAATATTGAGTATGTACCTAGGGATGTTTGTTGAGTGAAATTGAAGGAATATACAAGATTTATTAGCTCCATTAAGATGATATAGGAAACAAGGTTTGTTGAGGCAGCAGAGAGTGGTTTACGACAAAAAGAAACAAAGGGGATTGAGGGATGTTGAAAATCAATAAAGAAGATTGTTGTAGCAGAGGCAGAATATTGTATTAAGGGTGATTCTCAGTAAAACTCTAAGGCCGAGTAAGTGAATAATGAAGTACCCTTTAGGGTTGATGTTGTGTAATATATAGTTGGAGGATCTCCATTTTTTTCTTTGAGAAGAGCATAGAGACACCTTGATATCCAGGAGTTATGAACGGTAATGAAAAAGGCATCATTATGAAGGAATTTTCTCAAGCAGAATATTCATTGGTGTACACTCTCATATATGCACTTGTATATATATTATTTTCATCATTTTCATAAGGGTACTTGCAGGAGGAAGGTACCCTTGGTGCAGTCATGGACCCAGAGGGATCTCAGTGCATTAAGAAGAACAACACACTAGAAGTGAAGACTCTAGGTTTGATTGTTTGAATTCGCATGCCTCTAATATACATTATAAGGTTTTTGCATTACAAGTAGGTATTGTAGTTGTGACAACAATCCTTAAATTGTTTTGATTCTAGAGATGTACTCATGAATCTCCTCCAGGAGATATTCTTGTATTGCTTTCCTTTCGTTTGTTTCCTTGTTTCAGGCAGGTTAACAACAAAGGAAGAAGGCTATCCTTCAAACTTCAGAGGGAGTCAATTAACTCAGAGGGAGTCAAAACTATTTGAGAAGAAGGAAAATATCCCCACAAACAAAGTGCGTTGTCTATGATGAGACATTTGATCTAGTAGCCCGATACACTTCCATCCGTACTATCATCCATGAGTTGGAAACTACATCACATGGATGTAAAGACATCCCTTATCAATGGTAATATTGAGGAAGAAGGTTACATCAAGCAACCAAAAGTATTCATGATATATGACGAGAATTATCATGGGTACGGGTTGAAGAAATCCCCGTATGGACTAAAGAAGACACCGCGTGCTTGGTACAAGAAGATGAATGGATTATTGATGAGTTTGGGTTTCAACAAGAGTATTGTTGATCCAAACCTATATTATTACATTGCTGGTGACGAGAACCTGATTTTAGTGACTTACTCAGGAATCCTTGTTGTTGGATACTATTAGCGTCAGAAGTCACTCCTGGATTGCGACAGGAGCAGAGCCCAACGCCCATCAGTTTTATGTCATGAAATATTTGATGGGTGATCAGATGGGTAGAGACTCAGGAGGTATCGCTCTAACTCAGGGACTAGATCTGGTATGTAAAGAACAAAGGAGGTCCTGATCTAACTTCAGTCAGTGAAAATATTGTAAGATGAGAAAGGGGAAGACTTGGTGAGATAAGTGAGCAAGACTGCCTTGGGTATCAGGCCTTTCAGCAGTTTGTAGAAGAAAAAAGTTGAATGCAAGATCCTCTTGGTTCAGGGTTTCGGGGAACTGAAAAGGTGACTTGACTGGATCCCCTAATTCCAAGTCATTCAGCATTGAGAAATCACAAGAACTGATTAGAAACCCTGTGACTATTACAGTAATCCAACCTACATCATCCTATAACAACGCAACTCGACTGGATCCTCCAATTTCGAGTTGTTCTAACACAATGCAAACAAAGATATGAAAGAAACTAACATTCATCAGGAAAGAAGTCTCAAGAGTCAATGCATAACCAGAATAACCAGTTCTTCATTAAAGATTTTACAATCTGGAGCCTTGCTCCACCATCGATGCTTCAAAAATAAAAAAACTGAGTACATATACTCAAAAACATTCGCCTAACAGAGGCATGCTCGGACCTCCAAGGTGTGGCATCCCTTCATTCAAACTTGGACGGATATCCTTCGTCAGACGCCACCTTAACTGTGCATGGCTCTTGCAAGGGGGTAGCTGAGCCATTAAGTGCCGAGTTAGCGTGTGCAAACTTCTCTGGCTAGTCGAGGACTTGGCATGGCTTCTTTGAAAAAAATTGGCACACAGGACTATCTCGGGAAGACTGCTTGCCAGATCCTCCATACCTTACACTTAATGAGTGAGGAGAGGTTTCAACCACCTCCTCCCACCTTCATTTACTCCTAGCAGGAACCAAGATTGAAACCGAATCGGATTGGTACCTGGAGATCGCGACGATCCCTTCTGTGACTAAACTTGACGCTTTTGGCCCCTCTTGCATAGCTCTTTCTATTTCCCAAGTGATCACAGGTCATGACCCTGTGCTTATCCTCAAAGGCTCTTTTGGCATTTCAAGGTTCGTGGATAGGAAGGAGCTGATTCTTACTCTTCAAAGTTGCGATGGGTGAAATGCCGAGATGGCCTAATTGGGCGCCATGCATCCCTCTCTGATCTGACGGTCCTGAACTCATTCAGCGATACCGTGGGCCTAAGTCTTGGACGCTCTCGGCACTTCGCGTCTCGGGGATATGAAGGAGCTGCTCCTTGTGCTTCGAAGTTGCGATGGGCGAAAAGGCGAGGAGCTTAATCACGCACCACATGTCCCTTTTGCATGGACAGCTGAGACTGCTCTGTGATGTTGCGGGCTCAACTCTGGGTGCTTTTAGTGCTTCGGGGTTTGGGGTTTCGAGATGTGAGATGACGAGGAACCTTTACCCTTCGAATTCTCGAATATCGATATGCCGACGTGACTAGATCTTGTGCCATGCATCACTGGATCAGACGGCCCTGATTTTGTCTTGAAATATAGGTGCTATCTCTGGCGCTATATCTCGGGTAACTTGGTAGCCCCGAAATCCCGACGACCGTTGATTTTCTCTATAGATGGATCTTTTCCACTGAAATCAGACTGCTCGCTCACCTGCTTGCATTTTCCACCCAAAATGGACTTTTTGTGCACTGCTTTATTGCGCTCATGGATGTGACCTTGGACTAGAATGCATTTGATGGGTTTTGAAACCCCACTTCTACGCATTCTACATCAAGGGTCTGAAATCGGGGAAAAACACCCCGCTTGCAAGAATTGGTGCTAACATTAGGCTCCATGGGGGATAGAGTCGTCCCTGTGATGCTCTAAGAACTCATTTTGCAATCCTAGTGCCTGGCTGTTGGGCTATGGAGTCAAGCTCAAAAACCTCCTGTTGCTAAAAATACAAGCCGAAAAAGTAAAGCAAAACAAACAAAGCTACATGCTCAAAGTAACTTATTTATGTACAGTCCTAAACTAATAAAATCCTTTACATGGGGCTAGGTGAAAGAAAACTTCCACCATAGCCACTCAAGCAGCTTCCTGAATAGAAGCTCCTTCCTTCTGTCGATGGTCACCAGCAGATGGTGTAACCATGATAGCAACATGGCTACACTCTTCAAATTCTCCTCACAGGCTGAAGTTGATATGAAATAGGGTGGCTCCAAGGCATAAAGGACATGCCACTCCATGTATTCGCTAATAGGGTCATAGAATGAGTGGCGAATTTTGGAAAATGGGCGGCAGGCAGCCTCCTCTGCTATAGAGTTGCTCACATGTGGCTGAATATCTCTGATAAGCATAGGTAAGTGGACGACTGATGTAGGCTCATTGTTCTCAGGTGCTGGTTACTCGCTGACTGGATCTAGAATGAAATATGTGCTAAGATACTCTTCTGGTTCCTTTTTCTCTTCTTCTTGGCTTCCCCCCATATCAGATTCATATTCATCATAAATCGGAACCAAGGGATGGCTCTACTCGTTGTCATGTTGGTCAGTGTCTTTATAGTGATAAAATGTAGGATAAGCTTGTTGCTCATCATTACTATAATATTCACCAAAAAAGGGCTGACCCTTATCTCTATGATCTTCCTCTAGAATGGTGATCCCGTAAAAAATATATGTTTCAGGTATTGTGGGACCTGCTGCTTCTGGTTGCTCATACATAATCTTTTTCTCTTTAATCCCAGGTAAAAATATATCATGAGAAACCCCCTGGAGGAAAAGAGAAGAATCCTCTTCCACAACTAACCCCTCTTTAAAAATGAGAAGGTCTTTGTCATCATAAGTAGGGATGCTAGGAACATCTGCTTCAACCCGATATCCAGGTGAGCCATTTACCATGGACCACATCTTCTCTATAAACTCATAATTTCCACCAAAGGCATGTTGATCGTTATGAACATCTAAAAGAACAGATGCATCTGATATGATGTCAAATGCTTCTGTTCTAGGGCTAACATAATTAATATCATTCAACACCTCTATTTTTTCATGGAAAATTCTTTCCTCCACAGTAAAAGATTTATCATGGACATGGTCTTCAAGGCCAGCAGAGGCTTCATGAAGAAAAGAAAAATCCTCACAACAATTCTCATACAAACAATCAGCTGGAAAATAATCTTTACAAAATGAATTGAAAGCCATATGAAAACCTGTCAAAGAATGGATGCTTGCAGCGGGAAGAGACCGACACCATTCAAGAGCAACTCCCTTCAATGAATACCTGAAGAGCTTAATCCGGACATCCTCATGCATGATATTGAGTCAATGAATAACTTCATGGAAGTCTAGTAAATGCTCAGTTGGTTCCTCCGAATTTTTTGTGTAAAACATAGGGAGGGAACTTTCCCATTGGTCTCTATCAGGTAGTGCATTAGGAAAACAAACTATCTGGGAAAAGTCACAGAAAGCAAACATCTGAGCTAAAATTTTCTCCATATCGAACCAGTGGAGTCCCAATCGATCCTTGAATCATGGAGTCGCCAGGTGAAATATGCACAACTTCGAATATGCCTGGTCCTTGTTCACCATCAAAGGCTAGATCTTAACATTGTCATTACCCCAGGAAAATTCTCAGGCTAAGAAAGAAACTACTAAAACTTTCTCGAGAGAGATCCTCTGGGTCAACTTTCAGGTGTGCTAATAGCACCCGCAAATGAAACAGTGTTGCGGAAACCTTGGAGTCACCACAGTGGAGTCACCAGGTGCACAGTATCAATCTCAATAGTTCTGATATCTGACACACCTTCAGAATCAGTTGATCGTTGTCATTCAATCCAGGGGAAAATATTCAACTTCGTCCCCAGCATTGCGCTAGAAATGTTAGCATCAGAAGTCACTCCTGGATTGCGACAGGAGCAGAGCCCAATTCCCATCAGTTTTATGTCACGAAAGATTTGATGGGTGATCAGATGGGTAGAGACTCAGGAGGTATCGCTCTATCTCAGGGACTAGATCTGGTATGTAAAGAACAAAGGAGGTCTTGATCTAACTTCAGTCAGTGAGCAGATTGTAAAATGAGTAGGGGGAAGACTTGGTGAGATAAGTGAGAAAGACTGCCTCAGGCATCAGGCCTTTTAGTAGTTTGTAGAAGAAAAACTCTGAATGCAAGATCCTCTTGGTTCAAAGTTTTGGGGAACTGAAAAGGTGGCTTGACTGGATCCTCCAATTCCAATTCATTCAGCATTGAGAAAGCACAAGAACTAATTAGAAACCCTGTGACTATTACAGTGATCCAACCTACATCATTCTATAACAGTGCAACTCGACTGGATCCTCCAATTCCGAGCTATTCTAACATAGTGCAAACAAAGATATGAAAGAAACTAACATTCATTAGGCAAGAAGTCTCAAGAGTCAATGCATAACCAGAATATCCAGTGCTTTGTTAAATATTTTATAACCGGGAGCCTTGCTCCACCATTGATGCTTCAAAAATAAAAAAAACTGAGTACATATACTCAAAACAAATTTCCTAATAGAGGCATGCTCGGACCTCCAAGGCGTGGCGTTCCTTCAGTCAAACTCGAACATATATCCTTCATCAGATGCCACCTTAACTATGCATGGCTCTTGCAAGAGGGTAGCTGAGCCATTAAGTGCCGAGTTAGAGTGTGCAGACTTCTTTGGCTAGTCGAGGACTGGGCATGGCTTCTTTGGAAAAAATCGGCACACAGGACCGTCTTAGGCAGACTTCTTTCCAGATCCTCCATACTTTACACTTAATGAGTGAGGAGAGGTTTCAACCACCTCCTCCCACGTTCATTTACTCCTAGAAGGAACCAGTATTGAAATCAAATCGGATTGGCACCTGGAGATCACGACGATCCCTTCTGTGACTAAACTTGATGCGTTTGGCCCCTCTTGCACAGCTCTTTCTATTTCTCAAGTGATCACGGGCCGTGACCCTACGCTTATCCTCAAAAGCGCTTTCGGCGTTTTGGGTTTCGTGGATAGGAAGGAGCTGATCCTTGCTCTTCAAAGTCGTGATGGGCGAAATGTCGAGATGGCCTAATTGGGTGCCACATGCCCCTCTCTGATCTAACGGTCATGAATTCATTCAATGATACTGTGGGCCCGGGTCCTGGACACTCTCGGCACTTCGCGTCTCAGGGATATGAAGGATTTGCTCCTTGTGTTTCGAAGTCGCGATGGGAAAAAAGGCGAGAAGCCTAATTGCGCACCACGTGTCCATTTTGGATGGACAGCTGAGACTACACCGTGATACTGCGGGCCCGACTCTGGGTGCTTTCGGCTCTTCAGGGTTTGGGGTTTCAAGATGTGAGATGATGAGGAACCTTTACCCTTCGAACTCTCGAATACCGATATGCCAACGTGACTAGATCTTGCGCCATGCGTCACTGGATCGAACGGCCTAGATTTTGTCTTAAAATATAGGTTCTATCTTTGGTACTATATCTCAGGTAAATTGGTAGCCCCAAAATCCTGACAACTGTCGATTTTCTCTATAGATGGATCTTTTCCGCTAAAATCAGACTACTCGATCGCCTGCTTGCATTTTCCACCCGAAATGGACTTTTTGTGCATTGCTTTATTGCGCGCATGGCTGTGACCTTGGACTAGAATGCATTTGATGGGTTTTGAAACCCCACTTCTTCGGATTCTACATCAAGGGTCTGAAATTGGGGAAAAACACCCCGCTTGCAAGAATTGGTGCTTACAGATACACGCAAGCTTTGAATTTTGATTTTGAGATAAAGGATCTTGGTATGATGCACTACTTCTTGGGACAAGAAGTATGTCAGAGGGCCAATGAAATTTTCCCGAGTTAAGGAAAATATTCAGTGGGGATATTAAAGAAGTTCAGTATGACATAATGAAAATCCATGCCTACACCGATGGTGATGTATTTGAAGAAAATGAATGATGATGATTTAGACGAGATTGATCCATAGCTGATTGGATCACTGATGTATCTGGTTAACACCAGACCCGATATATGCTATGTAGTGAATGTACTTAGTCAATTCAAGAGTCAGCCAAGACAGACTCATTGGATAACATCGAAACATGTATTGAGATATCTACGAGGTACATTTGGATATGGCTTGAGATATGCCTCCAATGTAGACTTGAGCTTGCAGGGATATGTCAATTGGGCAGGGAGCACAATGGACCGGAAGAGAAATTTTGGTTGTTGTTTTACCTTGGGGTCTGCCATAGTCCTAGTGCAATAGAAAAAAAATCTCTTTGTCCTTGAATACCACAAAAGCAGAGTATATAGCATTAAGTGTGGCAATCAACGAAGCAGTGTGGCTTCGCAATATCCTGATAGATTTATTTGATCATAAGATGGATCCTATTATAATTCATTGTGATAACCAGATTTGTGTGAATATCTCTGATAACCCTGTGTTTCATGATAGATTGAAACACATTGAGATAAAATATCATTATATCAAAGACATGGTGCAGAGGAAATCAATACACATGAAGTACCTTCCTACACATGAGAATATTTCAAGTATATTCACCAAACCGCTTGCCAAGACGAAGTTCGAGTACTTTCATGAGAGAATTGGCCTGGTGGAGAATTCCTCCCTATATGAGAGGGAGTGTTGATGATTAAAACTGTGTGATACATCCTTCAGGACACAGAATGAGTGATTTGACCTGAGAGACAGCCCATGAGTTGGGTGTGCCCATGCAATGGGTGTGTGGTTCCTCTCTGAGACATATATGGAATGTTGTGCCCCTGTGTGGGGGTGAGGAAGCCCATGAGTTGGGTTTTTGGTTCCTCTCTAAGATGAAGATGGAATGTTGTGTGCCCCTATGTGGGGAATCCCATGAGTTGGGTGTGTCGTTCTATCTGAGACGGGGATGAAATGATGTACTCGTCTCCTCTGTGCAGAGAGTTGAGATGATGTGATACTCCAGATAATTCTCCTATGAGATGCAGTGAGAAAGATATCTTTTAATTTGGACGTGCCTATGGATGAGCACAGGTGAACGTGATCCTAGTGGTTGAGCACTAGTGAGTGTGATTTTCCTATTAGACACAGTGAGATAGAGATGTGGTCATCCCTGTGGCTGAGAACAGATGGATGTGCCCCTAGTGGTTGATCACCAGTGAGTGTGATTCTCCTGTGAGACACAGTGAGATAGATATGTGGACATCCATGTGGTTGAGCACAGATGGATGTGCCCCTAGTGGCTGAGCACTAGTGGGTGTATGAGATCCCTTGTTATAGTGTCCAAGAGTCAGACTTACCTGTAACCCTATTTGTGATGTAAAGGGTACAGGTCGGCCCCACCATAAAATGAAAGATAATTAATGTAAAAGATAATTAATATTTTAATTATTAATTGTATTTTGAGATATAGAGGTCGGTCCTATTGTGTCAATAGACACATAATTTTATGTAATAACTCTTGTATAAATAAAGGTGAATCCTCATTGAGGAAACACACTTAACATCGTGTCATCTCATGATTTCATAAGTTGTGGTCTGAAATTATGAAAATTATAGCACCCTCTTGTGTGCTAGGTTTGGTGATGTTGTGGGAGGTCTTTATTTTGAAGAATATTGCGAAGGATTGGTTGGGTTTTCTTCCCTTGTTGAGAAGGGTTTCCCATTATACTTCTTGTGTTCTTGTGCATGGTTCCTCTTCTTCTGATCTTGGTTTGCTGCAGTAGTTATGGTTCAAGTAAAAGCTAAACATAAAATTTAAAGTAAATGCATGATCCATAGCCTATTGAAAATTCAACACTTTCTTGGATTCATCTTTAGCAGAATGATCTTGCTGATTTTTATTAGGGATTTTTTTATTGAAAGGAGTTTTGAATCCCTTCCTTCTCTGATCAAATTTCTCCTTCTTCTTATCCCTCCAATATTTCTGCATGGATTCTCTGCCCTTTCCTTTCTCATATAGGTACTTATCATTCCTGGTGGTCTCTATCAAAGTCCTAGGTTCATCATACTAGATATTTTCCTTATAAAAAAAGGGCAATCCACTCAAAAATCTTTGTATCTTCACCTTTTCATATTTGATAAATCCTACATACTTCATCAATCCAAAGAACTTATTTTCATATTCTATCATGTTCATGCTTCCCAACCTTAGTTCGAAGAACTCTTTCATATTCTTTTCATAAAAGTACTTTGAAAGGTACTCCTTCTGAAAATGTCTCTTGAACTGCTTCCAAGTGATCCTGCTCTCATTAATGTGCTCAACCTTCTCCAATTGATACCACCACATAGAAATTTTTCCATGCAAAGTGTTAAATTGTACTTGATACTGATTCAACCCCCCTCTTAGTATCAAAAATTAGCATCAGAGTAGGTTACCTTCAACAGAGTTTAATCATTGGAAGGAAGATCATGAGAAAAAATGGAAGGCCAAAGACACATTCCAAATGGGATTACACCATTTGATGGAAACAATTATACATATTGGAGAAACATAATACAAACTTACTTGACATCTTTAGGAGTGGAAATTTGTATCTTAGTTTTTAATGGCTATCAATTTCCAAAAACCACTCACACTGATCCAGAAGAGAAGAAATTAATGAGATGCAATGCAAAGTTGAGGCATGTTATCCTATGTGGATTGACACCAACTATTCCTAGCAAGGTAATGAGCTTCAACACAGATAAAGAGGTATGGGAGAAACTTAAAAATATTTATGAAGGTGACCCTAAAGTCAAGTAGGTCCAGCTTCAACGACACAGAGCACAATTTGAAAATATGAAAATGGATGAAAATGAATATATTGCAACCTATTTACTTAGAGTATATGAAGTTGGCATTGTTATCAGAGGACTAGGAGAAGAAGTCAATGAATCCTTGGCTGTACATAAAATTGTTGAGATCACTCCTATGAGATATGATGCCAAAGTCTCAACAATTGAAAAAAATAGGGACATGACTAAAATGACAATGGATGAATTACATGTGTCCCTCATAGCATATGCAATGATAACATGTACATAAAATGAACAGTCAAACAAAGAAGTAGCCTTTAAAGCTATGAAGAAAACAAAGGAAAAGGAACACAAGGCAGAAGAAAGATTGGGCTATGATTCAGATGAAGAGGAAGCACATTTTGTAAGAAATATCAAGAGGGAAACCAAAAACTAAAAAGGTAAGTTATCTTTGAAATTCTTCGATTGTGGTGGAGTAGGACACTATGCTAAGAATTGTTATTTTGAAGAAAATAAAATCTTCCACAAGAAAAAGATCCTCTACTCCAAGGAGGATTACATTTCTTCGGATGAAAGTGTTGGATAAGAAAGAGATGTAAGATAAGTTCTCTTCATAACTCAAGAAACTCAAAATGATGATCACAAAAAATTTTGAATAGACGAAATCAATTCTGAAGAAGAGTTTGATGAAGGAACAAGCTTTGAATTTTTTTGGGGTGGCAAAGACAACATAGAAAGTGAATAAGAAGATGATGAGAATCTTGAAAAATTGACGCATGTTGAAGAAGAAAATAACAAGCTCAGAAACAAAAATAGAGAGTTGAGAAATGAATTGGAAAATTGTGAAGAAGAGAATCATAAGCTTGAAAAGACAATTAAAAACTTGAAGGAGCAATTATAAGATTATGAGAAAATTAAAAAAGAATTGGATCACACAAGAAAAGAGGTAATGTTGACGATGGAAAAGTTGGAAAATTTTGAGAAAAGTACTTAAAAGATAAATCAAATTTTTAGCAATCAAAGATCACCTACCAATAAGATAGGACTTGGATACGATAATAGTTCGGATATAGAAAATACAAATAAAGAGGACAAGAAATATGAAGGAAATTATAGAATCTATGCAAATGTCTTAAGAAGTGGAATCAACAATCAAGAAGAAATTGAAGAACAACAAGAACATGACAGAAGATTAGAATTCAGAAGGATTGATATATCAAGAAGGTCCTTTCCTACCAGGTATGAGAACCATCAAGAGGGAGTTGAAGAAAAGCAGGAACATAACACCTCCAATTGGAACAGAATATCATAATTTAGAAGGCATGAAACACCAAGAAGACCACTTCCTACCAGGTATGAGAGTAATTTTCTTGGTCACTACTATACTTACAGAAACTTTGGACACAAAGAAATTCACTACAAAATCAATGCAAGAAACAACTATATGAGAAATAGAAAATATTATGGATTTTCAAGGGACGATCATGTAAACAATAGATTTGGAAATGCTTATGGATTTGAAAACAAAAATTACAATCCATTTGAATCATTGATGGATCAAAATATTGTATGCTACAAATGCAATAATCTTGGTCACAAAGCACGAGATTGCACATATATGAAAGAAGATGCTCCTATCATAAAACTAGCTACAGTATGGAGAAGGAAAGAAAATCCAAACAGGGAAGATTGTTTATTAGCGTTGATTGTTGAAGATAAATAAGATTAATGGTATATAGACTTTGGGTGCTCAACAAACATGAATGGGGACCAAAACAAATTCATCATCTTGAATAAAAAGGGTGGCAGTGTTGCATTTAGAGATGACTCCTCTGTCAAAATACTTGGGAAAGTTGTAGTAAATATTAGAAGTGAAAATGTAAAAGAATAAAATGTCATATTGGTTAAATATGTGAAGCATAATATCTTCATTGTCAGTAAAATATGTGATCAATGATACACTCTTAAGTTTAATTTTCGAATATGTGAAATCAGAGAAGAAGACTCAAGAAGATTGGTTGCAACAACAACAACAATACCAAATAACATATGCATACTTTACAAAGAGAAGATAAAAAAAAATTGAATTCACACAAAATAGCTCCAAGGACAATAAAAAATAAATAAAGGATAAGAAGACAAAAAAGGAAGAAGTATTATTGAGTGCCATATATTCATGGGGAGCAGCTTGAAAGTAAAGAGTCACCCTTTACCATTGATATCAAAGGGAGAGAGAAATATCATGAGCATGATGGAAGGGGGGAGAGTAGGATGATAGGGGGATCATAAGTGTTTCCATTAATTACAAAGGGGGAGATTGTTGGAAAATTGGTTTTCATTGATGTCAGCCCTAGAAGAAGTTTAGAAACCCCGCAAATTGGTTGAAGAAAAAGAGCATGAAGAACATTGCAAATGCATATAGAACATCCATGGATTGATATCCATCGTCAATATATTTCCAATGATAGGTGGCACACGACGTGGTTCCTCATGGTTGAGAATATATTCCCTCTTGAATATGACCATGTGAATTAAAAACAACAAGTTACAGGTCAGCCCTAACATTAAGGAAGAAAAGTGTTGCAAAATAAGAAGTGACAGGTCAACTCTAAAGTCAAGAAAATGAAGTGATTACAAGGGTATAAATACACATTGAATACCCTCTCATTTGAATTATCTAAGCACACAAGTTTTGGTAGAGAAGTTGTACGAAGGAAGCCACAGTTAGAGATGCAGGAGCGAGGAAGGTTGGAGTTGCAAGAGTGAGGAGGGTGTCTAAAAAAACCTATATAAGCAGGCCCTCACTGGTTGAGTATATAGTGTTCCACGAGGCCCTCGTGGGTGGTATTAACCTCATCATGAAAGGCCCCATTAGTTGCCCGGTTCTATCAAGCGAGGATCTATGATATTGTAGATTTTGGCACATGATTTGAGGCTTGTTCTTGGCACATTTTTTATGTAGTTTTTGTACTCAGATTGATGGAGATGTGTTGATAAGTTTATTATTTTATATACCTATTCAAGGGTGGAAGGAAGGGGTAAGGAAAGGAGTTTGTAGCCTCCTTCCAGTTGGAGCCAGAGAATACAGGGAGCTGGAGCTTCCTTCAGGTTGGAGCCTGTAAACTATGGGGTTGGAGCCTCCTTCCAATTGGAGCTAGAGAACTTGGAAGTTGTAGATTCCTTTGAAATATTTTATATAAGAAAAACATTCTAGGGATTTACACATATATGTATTGTGCACTATGCATTTCTTCTACTGATCTTTATTGTATATTGGATACATTATTTGATTTAAAGTAGAAGTTGTAAAAAGTGTTAAATTGTACTTGATACTGATTCACCCCTCCTCTCAATATCACAAATTCATTCCACAAAAAATCCTTCAAACCCTAGTCACATGTAGCCTTCATTCCCTAGAGAGCCTCATAGCATCATTCCCAGAATATAATCTATGGCAGAAACATCACAACCTCAGAATATCGCACATTGCAACATCATAACCTTAAAATAGAACACACGACAACATATCATACCTTCATTCCTTCATAGTGCTTCTTGAGAACAAGAAAGACCAAAATAAAATCTCGTATACTTTTCTTGCACACATTTAGATCCCAAAAATACACCCCATCTCCTTTAGTTCAACTCAGATCACTTTTGTGCACCTCAGACTTGATCTCTTGTTTCATTGCACAACAAATGCACACATCTCTTCGATATTTATAGTAATTTTTTCCTCGCTTTCAAGGTAGACCTGTAAAGACTACCTGAGTCAACCTCAATTTTATGGTTGAGTTTTTGGATGAAAAATTCATATCTCCTCATTCCTAGGGAGTTATATGAAATTCCATATACCATTGGAAATGTCTCTGAATAAGATTTCCAACCATCCCATTTGAGCTAGGTATGTAGAGTAAAAATTCCTTCAAATATAGGGTATCCAAACTAATCATCAAAATTCCAAAAATAATAGCTTTAACAATATCCATATTGTGATCTTTATATTGAACATCTTGTAGGCTTGTAATATTTATCTTGAACATCTATAGTCTCCCCCTATCTTTAACAGATGCAACTAACAACTACCCTATGTGTGATATGGTTGTACAAGCTATTTCCTCGTCGAGCTCATGGAATCAGGTAGTTAGTACTCATTTTTTCATTTCAATTAGTGTGTGTGCACAATTGCCAAAGATTCATGTATATTTCAACCCTTTACTAAATTATGGGCATAAATCACCCTAGTATACAACATTAGGGTCTACAACAAATCCACGGTCTTGTAACTTGTAAATTACCAACACCATACATGTATTTTTCTTTTTAGGGCATGCATTTTTTATCATGCCCTTTTTTCATTCATTTTTATACATTTTTCCCTTTATATTTTTTTTTGCATTTACAAGGAAACTTTTATATTTTATCCTTTATGTACAACAGAGGGTTTTTAGTTTCAAAATACAAAACTAAAGTATTAATAGATGTAAAATGATAAAATCCAAACTCCACAATTTGAACCACTCAATTTGGAGGTCGTATGAGTCTTAGGCGTGCATTTTATAGTAAGAAGATTTTTCCCTCCATATTACAAAAAATCTTGAATCTTGGTTCAAGGTAGAAGTCCTTAGTCATTTTAAAATACACTCCAGGTGATATATATAGATTTAGAATGTTATTAACTTCACCTAAAAACTTAGATCAATAAATTTGGATCTATATAGAAGTGTGGGCATGCATTTCCATTAGGTCACTTTCTACTTTTTTGTTTCTCAATTTACAAGATAGACTTTGCTTCTTTTATACAAGAATGTTGGGTCGTTTTCAGACTTGCATGTGTCCTTCCTCACGCTATGGGATTTGGACCCAGGGTTTTTCTAGAGTTGACCAACAAAAACCCCAAAGCATCGACATATCAATCCTCGATCAAAGGAGGATAACTAAACATAAAACTATCCATCTAGATTGGCAAGCATGTGATTCATATCTGACAACTCATGAGGACTAAGAATTAAAACAATACACACATATATGTCAATAACACATGATAAAAACAAGGTAAATCAAAATTGTCACATCATTACTATTCCTTTCATTCCATTCAACACAAAAATACAATATACATAAAAAAAAAAAAAACATGTTCAACAACAACAGAGCTTCATTTATTCTTTATATAGATCCTCAGAAATATAGAACAATATGAAATGTGAAACCTCTTCACACTACATACCTATGACAAAATCAGGTGTATATTCAAAGACATTACAATATTACAACAGGCTCAGAGTGACCTCGACATCGGTAACTCTATGTATTGTGGAATACTCTATAGCTCTATTCAACACCATATAACTCTATCTCTTTTGTTGTTGCTTCCTTATATAGCTTTCTTCTACTCAGGAGATCTATCTCTTCTTGCTCCACTCACTCCCACCACTATTATTTGGCTCATCCTCAAACCAACTACTTTAGGCAATCACTGTTGCAATAGACGGTATAGTGCCTTTGGTTTCTTCCATGAACTCCTTATATTGGCCCTTGGGCTCAATAAAGTATCCCTAAAGATATTGAGTAATCTTAATTGTTGCATCCATATCAGTTGTCATGATTTGAGGTGTTGACGGGTTCATTGTGTTGATGTTCTCAATAAGGGGCTCGACAACAACCTGCATATCTGAAAGCTTTGTAAATAAATTCAAATCCTTATTGATCGTAGATGTGATGACCTAGGAGATGATCTGT
This sequence comes from Picea engelmannii, assembly GCA_009831015.1. Lineage (NCBI taxonomy): Eukaryota > Viridiplantae > Streptophyta > Pinopsida > Pinales > Pinaceae > Picea > Picea engelmannii. The sequence goes on along the minus strand of ML785283.1, from coordinate 188,895 downwards.
TGTTCAACTCGTGTAGTTGTGATGCCTTTTGTTTCGGTTACAATTTCCAACATTGCAGAGGCGCACTCTTTAGGTGGAAAAGAACTTAGGCCTCTCTTTTGTTATGCAATCTCTATTTCTTTTGTGTAAACCTAATATTCTATTGTAGATACTTCTAAGGGAGTTTGGATATGGGTCCATAGAGCGAAGTTGCATTTGATCATGTGGGAGAATGCATCCACTCACTGTTGGCTATCACATAGAGATTCTTGGGCCAACTACATCTTTTGTTGGAACTGGGTAATAAAGAGATTCGTTGTGCATATTGGTTGATGAAGGGAGACAAGGTGTGCCTTTAGATTATGTGGGAAAGAGTTTACAACTGATAGTTTAAATCCTAGGAGGATGTCACACCCTTGCGAAGAAGTAGTGGGAATCTTGGAAAATAAACTGTCTACAACACCCACAAGATCAGTGAATGTTGTATTGAACTCTATGTGTTGAGCCTGTGAGATGGCATGTTCTACATTTCAGTTTCATACCTCCTTTGAAATGCTTGATGATATTGAATCTCCTTCTGGTAGTGATCACACGTTTGATTGTGCACAACAACATCCTAGAAACAAAACCATTTGTTGGGATGTTTTCACACTTGTTCACATCCTTCCTCATGATGGGTGAATTATGTAGTATTCCAGATATAAATCAGTATGAAAAACAAAAATAATTAGCTAGAAATTGCATACAAACAATGATATAACCAGAACGATACCATAATAATACCAGAATAACACCAGAAAGAGCACTTTGATTATTGAGAGAAATGTTCACTTGCCTCTTCGAGGGGGAAACCTCCAAAAGAGAAGAGTTGTATTACAATAATATCCAAGACCAAACTTCTCATACCCTCTATTCCTATTTATACTAAATCTATCTATCCAAAATAACAATCAAGAGGAAGATCCTTCTAGAAGCAAAAGATTCTATTAGGTCTTCTTACATTTGACTTATTCCTCCTTGTTGCTAGGACTTATTAATATTGACCTTTATTACATGGAAATATATTATTATACCCACTTGAGGGGTTAGGTAGGTTAGGTCCATAACATGCCCCCCACCTTAGAATCATCCTTGTCCTCAAGGCTTGAGATGAGGAAATTGTTGCAGAATGTTAGCAGGCTCCCAGGTGGCATCTGTTGGTGTTGTATATTTCCATTGAACTAACACTTCCTTGATGGTACGCTGACGAAGACAACACTCTCGTTGGTCCAAAACTACTTTTGGTTGCAACCAAATGGATCCTTCTTCATCCAACTCGGGAAGGTTGGTTTGATTTTGGAACTTAGTTCCAATCACCTTCTTTAAGAAAGAGACATCAAAAACATGATGGAGCTTAGAAGGATTGGGTAAAGCTAACTGATAGGCCACCTTTCCAATGCATTTGAGAACTATATAAGGACCATTAAATTTGGGTGCCATTTTCTGACAATGTTCAGCCTTGAGTGAAGTTTTCTAATAAGGTTGCAATCGAATAAATACCTGGTCTCCTTCAACAAATTTATGTTCTAATAGACCTTGATCAACTTGTTGCTTCATGCGATTCTGAGCCATGACCAAATTCTCTCTGTGGGTACGCAGAATACCCTCGTGAACTGTAAGTGTTTGTTCAACATTCTTCGACCTTTGATACACCTGGCATGTAGGAGATAAATGAAGGTGGATTTTGGCCATATATTGCTTCAAAAGGAGTCATGTGAGTAGTTTTATGGTAAGAAGTGTTGTACCACCATTTTTCTAATGGTAGACATTGAGACCATTGATTTTTCCTTTCAAAGTAAAAACACCTCAAATAAGTCTCTAAACACTTATTGACGAATTTAGTTTGACCATCAATCTGGGGATGATAGGCGGTGCTGAGATGAAATTGGGTGCCCTGGAGTCTGAACAGTTCTTGCCAAAAATTGTTGGTGAAAGTGGGATCTCGATCAAAAACAATAGAATGAGGCATGCCATGAAGCTTGAATATATGATCCATGAAAAGTTGAGCCACAGTTGATGCGATAAATGGGTGTTGAAGAGATCATAAATGAGAATACTCGGAAAGATGATCCAAAACCACCATGATGACAGAATTATATCTTGATTTAGGTAATCCCAAAATAAAATCCATAGAGATGTCCCTCCAAATAGTGAGTGGAATCAAAAGCGGTTGGAGTGTGCCAGGAGGTTTGATGGTTTCACCTTTGTTGCGTTGACAAACATCACATTCTTCTACAAAAGTTCAAACGTCCTTTTTCATACCATCCCAAAAAAAAGAATGTTTGACCCTATCATAGGTTTTGGTAGATCCTTAATGCCCAGTTGTGGGAGTAGCATGAAGCTCAAAAAGCACCATGGATTTAGGTTGTGACTGTTTACTTAAATACAAACTTCCTTTGTAGAGAAGTTCATCATTGTGCTAAGAGTACCCTGGGGAAACTAGAGAGTTGGCTTTCAATTATTGGATCATATGCAATATTTTAGGATCATGTAACCATTCTTGGTGCACAACTTGGAGCGAATCTGGTACAATGAAGGAGAGGGAAAAAACGGACCCTTCATATTCATATTTTCAAGAAAGAGCGTCAGCAACCACATTTTATTTTCCTTTCTTGTAAAGGATCTAATAATCATAACCAAAGAGCTTAGTTACCCATTTTTGTTGCTAAGGGGAGGAAGGTCGTTGCTCCAGAAAATACTTGAGGCTTTGATGATCTGTCTTAACTTGGATGCATTACCCCAAGATATAAGGGTGCCAGAGATCCACTGCATGTAGAATAACCAACATTTCCTTTTCATAGATTGATTGGCCCAAATGGTGTTCGAACAATTGTTTTCTAGTAAAGGCCAAAGTTCTGCCTTCTTGCATAAGGATAGCTCTAATTCCTCTTCCTAAGGCATCACATTAGAGGACAAAGTTTTTTGTGAAATCAAAAAGGGACAAGACCGCAGTAGTACACATAGTTTCCTTCAAATATTGAAAAGCCTAATATGTTGTGAGAGTCCAAGTGAAAGAATTATTTTTAAGGAGAGCAGTGAGAGTGGATGAAATCTTCCCATAATTTTGAACAAACTTGCAATAACAACCAATTAAACCCAAAAAACAATGCAAGCTATTGATAGTCTTTGGGCGAGTCCAATCTTGCATTGCTTAAATCTTTTTAGGTTCCACCTGGACACCATCCTTTCCAACAATATGACCCAAGTACTCTAATTCTAAGGCTCCAAAGGCACATTTAGAGCGTTTGAGGAAAATTTGGTGCTACGAGAGTAGATGGATAATTTGGTCCACATGGGAAAGATAAGATTGCCAAGTTTTACTATAGATGAGAATATCATCAAAGAAAACTAAGACAAAACGATGGAGAAAAGGACAAAAGACATGATTCATGAGGCTTTGGAAGGTGAAGGAGGAATTACACAGGCCAAAGGGCATGACCAAAAACTCATAGTGACCCTCGTGAGTTCATTTTGGATTACTGAGAGGGGGGGTGAATCAGTAACAGAGAAATAATTTCCTTTTTGACCACAAAATGCAAGTGTTATATCAATGTAGCATTATCATCCAATAGTTGTAGAGTAAATAAACAATGAACAAATGAGAAATCAAACACATACACATTACACCAGTGTTTTTACATGGAAACCCAAAACGAGAGAAAACCACGGAATGGTTTTTCTTCTATGTCTTTAAGAATTACATTCATTGGAAGCACCAACTTCCTTTTTTTTCCAGCTACAATTGGAAGAAGGCTCCAAACCCCTAGTTTCTCAGGCTACAACCTGAGGGAAGCTCCAACTCCCCAATTCTCTGGTTGCAACCAGAAGGAGGCTATAACTCCCTATCTTATCTTGATACAATTGGAAGGTGGCTATAACCACTTGTCCTTGCCCCGTCCAACCACCCTGATGTAGAAGTACAATGATGGAACCATTGCCACACTATCACTGTGAGATATACCACTGCACAATTGTACCAACCTGTACCATTGACCTATAGCCAATCTATAATACTTCCCTACAATCAAAATTTACCTAAACTGAACATGTATCAAACAACATACAACAGATATGTGACCTGTAGTTCTACAACATGCGTATGTACATGCCCTATCTGTACAACATCATGTGTATGTATGTGTCCTATCTGTTATGAATCCTGTGTATTCCTTCTGAAGCTAGGGATACACGACCTATAGTTCTGCAACATGTGTATGTATGCACCCTATCTATATAACATCTTGTGTATGTACATGTCATGTCTGTTATGCAGCTTGCATATACCTTCAAAAAACTAGGGTTTTCTTTCTTCTGAAGACTTCTGATCCTCTGCAACTTCTTTCACATATATCTGCAACATGTCACTGTATCCAGACTGTAACTATACCATGTGCATGATGTTGCAAATAAAATCTCTCTATGGCTAGGGGTAAACCACAAAAGACAGAAATGACTGCAAAAATCAACTCTAATCTCAAGTATGCTATATAGACAAATATGCTAGCAAGACAAGATAAAAGGCCTACCTCATCTAGACGTTCGATGAAGTCCACCATTGAGCACTTGACCCAAAGTAATATACCTGCAACTAGTCTTCAACAACCAAGAAACGCAAGAATATGGTGATAATATATGATGTTATCACATTCAATAGCATAATCCATCAACATTCATAACAAATACGCCCATGGAATAATAATTCAAATATTTGAAGATGTTAATTGGACGAGAAAAGAGTATTTCTATTAAGATATAATCAACATAAGTGAATAAGTTATAGAATTTTGTGTCGTCACGGTTCGAAACCGAGAAACTAAGTTCCTTCCAGCTGGGCGTCCACCACTTCAATCCTCCACCAAAGGCAAGCTCATGTAGGAGAGACAATGAAGTTGTCAATCAGTAAGGAAAGATATTGGGTGTTGAACAATGTGTTTAGACTTAAAGGATAAAGGGATGTAAGCTCAATGTGAAGTGAATAATTCCTCTAGAGTAACTTTGCTCTCAAATTTGAATTATTTCTCCTCTTTTCCATAGCTCGGATTTGGCCCATTTATAGCCTTCAAGTGGAACTAAAGGGCCGAGTTGGAACATTTCTAGTATATGGAAGGCCAAGGATCATTGATCTTGTGACGTGACATGGAAACCCGACACCATTTTTCAATTTTGGGCACATTTCCCGATGTACATGGGTTGTAGTGGTGCAACTTGTGTACACGCATGTTGTATAATAGGCAAGGTGCGTATATGTGGAAAAATTATATTTTTAGTCTGGGATTTGCAAAAGGGACTTCAACTCTGCATAGGGAAATGGGAAAAGGCCTTTTGTGCAAGATTGCATGGGGTGAGGAAAATCTTTCTATAACAGATGTCCCCTAATGTGTGAGGTCATAGGAGTATCTGTGATGGACGAAATACCTTATAAAAACCCAGAAGTGGAGTAATGGGGACCCAGATAGAAGAACTAGTTTCTCCTTACAATCTGTACTGACTTTGCATACATGGATGCCAATTTGAATTACATTACAGATCCATGTGAAAATATACCAAAAAATTGTCCATGGCCATGAATAGGAAAATACAAAGGTACATGCCAACGACTGTCATAGTCATGAACAAGGCCCAGTAAAACTAGTCTCAAAATCAATCTAAATATATCTATATATAATGGAATACAATTTGATCTCCCATGATCATTGAAGTCACACAAGTACTAGTCCAATGAAAAGGTAGAAACATCTCAAGAAATTTTCAACTACGAACTGATGTCTTCAAGTCTTTTTCACAATCCACTAAAGGTGCAAATCTACATCGTGTGAATAAAGGAGTTGAGGTCGAACACAATGAGACTTCATTTTATTACCAATCATTAAGGTATACCATTAACAAATGCGAGACAACCTACCGATGATGAAAGTAGGTATCAAGGCACCGAGTACATTCTTACAAGTGTGAATAAAGGAGTCGGGGTCCAACACTTGAGGAATCCATCTATCAGGAGACATTGATGTATTCCCAACTGTCGATGGTGAGAGAACCTACCACTAATGACTGCAAGCCTCTAGGTAGTCATAGTACTATAGGTCTCATTTCCAGAATAGATGAGCTGAAGTCGATGGAAGGAGATCCATTGAAAGGAGATCATTAAGGCATCTCTCATCATTCATCACGAGGTACAAGCAGGAGCTTGATGATTTGGAGGAAATCAGACGAAGAACATGTTCACGAACTAATTTGTTAATTTGGTGAGAATCTTCTTACATCCAAATTTTCAAAGTAAGATCTTTTATTGACGAAATTGCATGTGAATAAGGGAAATTTGATTAATTAACCATGATTCATTAAGGAAATAATCACATAAAATTGTCAAACTGTTGTGTATGTTCATAAATAAAAACTATACTTATCCAAGGAAGAATGCATCCACACACACACACATACAACATACACAACAATGTGATAACGAAGTTCACCAGACCCCCTGGCTATGTCTCTGGATTCATGAATCCCATGAACCTGCTTTATTGATTCTTCTTCAAAAGGGATACATAAAAAATCCTACAACCTGTTTCTCCTTTACAAAGACATCCTCTGAATCAATAAGCTCTCAATAATCTTTCCACAAGCTCCCCCCTCCTGACCCCCAATAAGGGTTTATATAGCATCTCCATCTAAACCACCTCAATATTTTCATGGAGACAATATCTCTCAAGATCCCCTAAATTAGGATCATGGCATATCTCAAGGGATTTGGTTGGAGCATATCTCTCAACCATCCTTGAGGATCTCAACTCCCCATAGGACTCTCCTTGAGACTAGGGACTGAAAGCCAACATGGCTTTTGCACCAAATAATCCCTTTTAAAATAATGAAAAATACATCATTATGAGAACCCTATCTCATGTATTAATCATTTTACAATGCCATTTTTCCCAAAACATCAACAAGAATAAATCCCTAGCATATAAAGCCTAGTGAACCTCATTTCAATTCTATCGGAAAAGCTCCTTGTGAGCTCTTTGTTGTATTGAACATATTGACAATGACTATAGACAAATGAAATGTGTCGACTATGAAGATCCTCATGGATCACACCTCCCCATGGAGAAAAAATTTGGACCTCCAAAAGTATCTTTTATATTTGCAACTAATTTTTAGGAAAAGTCTTACAGTCCATGATGCACTTCCCCACTCAATCTGCATAACAAATGTCTTGAACAAGGCCACATCCTTCTTCTTCTCCTTCACCTTTGTACTTCGGAATAGGGATGTTGATGAAGCCAACACTTTCATCAATATACAAATCTATAGCATACATAATTACATTTTTGCAGAAATTTTAAACAAGACCATACTTGCCACAACTTTATAAAACACTCATATTCAAGTTTTACAATGATTTCCCAACGTGAACCTGAACTTAGGAAAAATAATTCCTTTCACAAAGAAGTGGCTACAAAAGCCCATTACATAATTGTGCAAACCATGGTAATTGCACTAGTAGGAATTCACAAAACCTACTACCAAAACATGTGCATTTAATGAAAAAATAAATGCCTTTTGATTGTCATGGTCAAAATGGCAAAACTAATAAAATTCCCCTTGCGTACAACACCAACAATCCTATGCTAGTTCCAAATGCAAGGATCGCCAGGTTTCCATCAACATGCATCTTCGATAACAAACAGATGGTGCATGATAAAGGTGGCTACGAGTCATTTACCACCACTGTTGCAAGGACCACAAATTGATAGCATCTTACTATCATTTGGCTTGAAAAAATCTACAATGAATGCAACACACGAGGCTAACGGGCTTGATCAACTACGTACTAATATCAATGTTGAACCTTGAGGTAAACAACATGGAATAAACACAGTAACCACATATGTTGACGTCCAAAGGAATCGTAGACTCTCATCTCCATTCCAGAAAGAATGTGATCTCCACTTCGAACTCCTCGAAGTCTGAACTGCGGTCATAAATATTCATGACCACAAATACATGGTATTTTACATCATGTAAGAAAATGCAACGATGCAAGTGCATTCCCATAACCATCTTCCACATCACATTTGTTCCATGATTGATAGTGAACAATGCCCAAACAACGCCGTTTCTGCACAATACCACTCTGCAATTTCGCTAGAGACAATTTCCCTGCTCACAATAAATTGGTCAAAATGATATCCATGAGCATATTTAATTTTAACACTATCAAAACCTGTGTTGGCATTTGTGACATAAAAAACGATATATTTGTCTGTTCTGCAATAGATTGCAGCCTTGGACAATAATGACCACAATAGAAATGAAGCAATCATTCTCTCAATCATCTGGATAATAACAACATTAGTAATTCGACCAATTTGGATAGATGTGTCACGGACTTTGGATCCATTCATTTATTCAACGTTGCATCCATAAATTACTGGGTCATTTGTTACAAATATCTGGAGATAACTTACTGGGTCGTTGGTTACAAAGCTATGGAGATCACAACCAAGCTCGATAACTCCTTATCTTTGAGTTGGATATGGGGTTCGAATCCCTCCAAATCTTCTGTGATTAAGTCGTCGGCAATGGTCATGCTGGCAACCTCATCCGCAAACCTGTCAAACCTCAATTACAAATTTTGGGATCCATCGCCATATCTTTAATCGTCACATTAGCAGGAAGCGGTATTCAACAAGTCCGTAGGGCTGAGCAACACATGGAGAAAAATAAATGGATGGGAGATCCCATCGGTCTACCACTCCAGCAGTGCCCCTCGAAATCTGTTTTTTGTTGATGGCACGTCCACATCCCTACAAATCCTCCTCAGGGTCGTGGAGGTATCCCATTTTTTTGGGGATTGAATGAAAATCGTGTGCAGTGGATCAATTATCTGTCTAGTCCATGTATTGCATCAAAATATCATGAACTTCGACGAATTCGGTCAGTTCTTCCTCGTTGTGCCTTCATGCAAATGAACAGTCTGAGTGTTCCTTCATGATGGGTTTTGTTCAGTCTAATCGGAATCAAAACCATGTGTTTTGACACCCCCAACAAAATGGAGTATCATGGCACATTGGCAAAGGAGGAAACATTGAAAAAACTCCAGCGTCCTAATGGTGACTAGACGACATGTCTGGCAAACTTTTGATCGAACCATAGACTGGTGTAACGATTCCGTCGAATCCCGGGTCATTTGCAATTCGAGAATGGCCATTTACAACTGCAAAAGGAAGAACAGTTTGACCATATATATTCTGAACGTGGCCAATATTGATGCGACCAAGGATTTTAATTGCACTGGTAGTTGTATTGTTTTGCAGAGTTAACATTCTATCCGTAAATGGAGTCACTCTTTCCAATCAAATTTATAGAATGTTATTCCCTCGACTCGCATTGTTTTGGCAAAAGAGACATATTCTCGTTCAATTTGGTAGTGGAAACATCTTAGAATTTCCAAACGTGATAATCCATAGCAACAAATACATGGTTCTAGATGAACATTCAAATATTTCCTTTTCTATTCTTTGCAATGGCACCTGCACAAACCCCACTAAGTGCTTTCATTGTACATTGCACTCACTACAATGTTGATCGACGGTGCCTCATCCGGAGTACGTTCGAAACAATTCAAGCATCGTCAAAATCGTCTCGTCGAGCTCTTCGACCTGGTACAGTTAATTCTAGAATTTCAGACAGGAAAATTATGACCACTTTTTTCATTAAAGACGATAGTTTCCCCCAAGTAAATTGGAAACTTGCAAAACAAAAGAATTAAAATCTGCAGAAACAGTAACCACTTCTTACCCAACTGGCACCAAGCACTTTCTTTTTCTATTCATGCTTTTACAATGGTTGAAGGAGCCTCCTTCTTCACGGGCTCTTTCACAATCTGTCTGTTGCTTGGTTTGTGTGCTTGGTTTGTGCAAAATTTCGGGATGTAACTTTCAGCACTTCTTTTCCCAATGGCCACTGATTTTGCAGTAACTGCAAAAATTCCTTCGCTTTCCATTCAACTGTGCATTCCTGATGGGAGGAATTGCAAGGTGTGGTTTTTGCTTTGTCTCAGTTCTCTTGGACACATCTGTCTTCTTAACCCAAACTTTCTTCATTTGATGGTTGGCTACATCACGGTTAGAAGATCTAATGCATAAATAATTTTTCTTTATATTCAAGAAAAGAATTTGAATGACTTTTATACCTTCCTGGTTTATATTTGTTGCAGATCTGATGAGGACTAGCTGCTTTGGTTCCTTTCTGTGAATCCAATGATGTAGAAGTGGCTCTTGCTTTAGCGGTCTTTGAGCACTCTCCAATTTCTACCTTGCCATAACCCAAACCTGCAAATGGTGGTCTTTGTACCACCTCTAATGGTTGAGTGACTCCTTGTCCATTAATGCCAAGTCCACCTCCTTTGTATCCCATTTTAGTGAGAAGCTTAGATTTTAACCTTGTACAATATTTACTGCAAACATATATTTAGTAAAAGTACAGAAAAGATAAAATGGAAAATACAAACATTACACAGAGATTTTTCTCACGGAAACCCAAACCGGGAAAACCAGCATATTCTATATTTTCATTGTGTTACATTATTTACAATACAATATACATATAGGAGCCAGTGACATCAAAAACCCTAACCCAGTGACCTGGATTAGTCCACAACCCTAATTCCTTAATCGGAAATATAAAACCATCGGCAAAGAAACCATGTGCCGCAAAACCACCTAAAATATGTGACATGAAACCATGTGCCGCAAAACCACCTAAAATATGTGACATGTTTTCTGAGGCAGAAAAATATGTGACACTTTTTCTTAGGAAAAAAAATTGTGAAACTACTACTCGTGCAATGAATATAAACCATACTCAACAACATTATTATCATACTGAGATGAAAGAGAGCATAAATAAATACTCTCAATGCGTACCTCAGTTTGATTTGTACATCTAAGGTGGATGGCAATCTTCTTTGCATTGTGGACTCTTATTTGTCCTCCACTTTTTCACAATTTCAGATTTTGGCAAAGAGGTCATCGTTGGTTTGTAGCCTATCTCAAGTCTCTTTCTTCTCCTCTTCTGCAACTTGTAGAAGTCTTTTGAGTTCCTCATTCTCTTCCTGAATGATTTGATTTATCTCCTCCAATTCTTGAAGCCATGCTTGCTCCAATCATTTTCCCATGATGATATTCTAAATATGCAAAAGTGTCAGATCTGCTCTGATACCACTTGATCTATTAATTTGGTGGGAATCTTCTTACATCCAAATTTTCAAAATAAGATCTTTTACTGACGAAATTTCATGTGAATAAGGGAAATTTGATTAATTAACCATGCTTCATTAAGAAAATAATCACATAAAATTGTCAAACTATTGTTTCTGTTTATAAATAAAAACTCTACTAATCCAAGGAAGAATGCATCCACACACACACATACAACATAAACAACAATGTGAGAACGGAGTTCACCAGACCCCCTAGATATGTCTCTGGATTCATGAATCCCATGAACCTGCTTTATTGATTCTACTTCAAAAGGGCTACATAAACAAGCCTACAACCTCTTTCTCCTTTACAAAGACATCCTCTGAATCAATAAGCTCCCAATAATATTTCCCAAGAAGGGTTTATATAGCATCTCAATCTAAACCAACTCAATATTTTCATGGAGATAATATCTCTCAAGATCCCCTAAATTAGGATCTTGGAATATCTCAAGGGATTTGGTTGGATCATATCTCTGAACCATCCTTCAAGATCTCAACTCCCCATAGGACTCTCCTTGAGACTAGGGACTGAAAGCCAACATGGCTTTTGCACCAAATAATCCCTTTTAAAATAATGAAAAATACATCATTATGAGAACCCTATCTCATGTATTAATCATTTTACAATGCCATTTTTCCCAAAACATCAACAAGATTAAATCCCTAGCATATGAAGCCTAGTGAACCTCATTTAAACTACATTGGAAAATCTCCTTGTGATCTCTTTGTTGCATTGAACATCTTGACAGTGACTATAGCCAACTGAAATGTGTCGACTATGAAGATCCTCCTAGAACACGAACCAACGACCCTGTGTGTATTTTGTGTGTGCCAAGTGCAAGCAGTACACGAAAAAGACCCTTTGAATAGTAGCCAATGAGGAAAAATGATTACAAAGGCGAGGAAACCACCAATAAGGATAATGGCATCCAAGACGTTTCACAAATCCCAATGTGTGAATAGATGTCTTATCGTCAAACACAAGGGAAACCACCCATTAAACGACCAATGATGAAATGTCGATTGTTGGGTTCAAGGTTACCTACCAATGAGGAAAGTAGGACTAGGGTGCATAATAGGACTACATCTTCATGTGATTCTGAGACAAACTGAGGGTATGGCTGACATGCAAAGTCAAGAGTTCTGAGGAATGGCCGACACAGGTTGATAGACATCATTTGAACAAGAGCATGAGACATATGGAAGACTCTAGAAGCATAGACTCAATAACGAAACCATGAGATGCAGGAGGCATCAATCAAAACTCTCCATAGGGACTGGAAGAGTAACCGGTCGGGGGAGTAAATTCTTTGTAACGAGCTCAACTTCCTAAGGCCATGCTAAACCCAAAATTATGATGACAAGTGGACTCATCAATTTTGTGTTATGTTCAAAGGAGACACTATTGTTGTCAATATAAGATCATACTCCCTTCCCGCCCGTCTTTTTTCATTTTTTCATAGTCAAATGAATTCTATGATACAGAAGAGAAAAAAAGTGTCGCAAGTAAGAAAAACTAGTTCTGGGAGTGGAATATACCTATGCTCAATGCAAGGACGTGCATGCAGGAGATGGAGACTTGGGAGAATTTTCCCTCATAGGTATAGGGTGTCAAGTTGCAAAGGATATAAATGAGGCTTTGCTTGGTTGAGGATGCAAAATTGTTGAGGCAAATGGTTTATAATGCAAAGCGAGAACCGACCATAGGATCAATACTGCAAGCAAGGGCATGAGATGTAATCACAACTTAACGTAAAAAAATATTTGTTTTCATAATCTTAGTCTACCTGGTGTGAAAAAGGGATAAACTTGTACCAAATAGACGTCCTTTCAAATCCAATTTACGAGTGTGAAAGAGACAAGTTCACTCGGAAATCTTTTCACTTTTTTGAAAATGAGTCAAAAAAGAGCTTAAATCAAACTCACCTAGGAGTCCTCTAGGTATAGGTCAGCATGTTTATGAGTGAGAAATGAGATTCAACATAAAGTCATGTATTATCTATAAGGGACTCCCAGTCCTACGAACAAAAAGCTCTTTGCATGGGCACCAACTGAAGCAGAGGATCTAACTAGGGTACCCATGTTTGGTAATTCTCTACCATTTGATAACGACACATCTTGTAGTAGATGGAGGTTTCTATGTCGCTAAAAAATGGGTTTGTACCTAAGGCATATGAGTGACAGTTATAGGACAATGCAAGTGTGCATGATGTAATGGATACTTATCCTATATGTTGGGTAGTGAAAATATCTGTCTGTAGTTATGAACAACCAACATAACGCTAAAAACTGCAAGAATCCCTGGCAAAAAATACAAAAACCAACTCAATCCACTGTTGTATTAGTCCATTAGGTGAAAATACGATCCGAAACTATGCAAAGTGGGTAAAAATTGCTATAAATAGTAATAAAAACCAAATTTTACTACAAGTCATTTGACTTTTTTACCCAAATAGTGAATTTTGGACCAAATTACCTCTGATCTTCAATTGGTGATTGCGGGAGCATTGAGTGATGGAATCAACGACCGTCTGGACTAGGTAATTCCTCTTCCCCTCCTCTTCCTTTCTAGTGGATTACATTTTGTATTTAGGTTTGAATTTTTAAGTTATCTTGGGCGCAAATAAAAATTTTAGGTGTACGCAAGCTACCATTCATCAAGTCGTGTATATGCATGACTATACACGACTGTCTAAAATACAGCGAGAGTATACTCAACCCTATACGTGACTGTAAATGCAGGAGCCCGCATATATGTCTGTAAAAAAAAAATTGATGGTTGCTAACTCAAAAAGTGATGCTTCTCTAACAAGATGGTGCTAGAATGGAGAGAAGGGGAACATGAGGAGGTATATTCTACTATGGAAAGAGATCCGGGGGCCCAAATGACCTTGAAAATATGCGGGTTGTACAAGTTTTGGGAACTCAAAGGGATGAGTTCCCAAGTGAGGTTGCTATAGTTGCTCGAGGATTATTGGGATCCAGACAGTGAGAGCTTCAACCTTGATGGGCAATCATTAAGGATTGAAGTCTAGGATATATATTTCTTGATGGGGTTGTCACGTCAAGGTGAGGTGGTGAAACTCAAATCCCGGGGAGCTCGGAGCAGTATGAAGATAGAAGAGTACATAGATGCTCATTGTATAGCAGGGACCGAGAAGGTCAAGAGTCAACAACCCATCTGAGCGATAAACAATCTAAATCTCAACATCGTTGTCCTCTTTTTGACCCAGATCATAGGATCGAATTTGCTGCACCAAGCATCAAGGTTGCTTATGTTCTACTCTGTAGAGTGTTTGAGACCCACGGTGTACGATTGGTGCACCTTTCTAATGGATAATATGAAGAGCCAGTTGAAAGAATGAAACGGGGTGACAAGAGGAACTCTGATCCAGGTGGATATCGGTGGCCACCCACTTTTTCCAACTCGCTCAAAACAGTTTTTTCGCAATTTTGGCAATTTATTATTTTTAGCAGTTTTTAACTTCCAGGGCCATTTTGAGGACCTAAATGAAGGTTTTTTGGGATCGAGCTTCTCAATGAGAAACAAAGGATCTGATTGATACCCCAAAATGAATCTCCTCAATGATACCTTTTCAAGGGGCTATCGTGTGCCTAAAACGGAGATCGTATGCAAAAGTTACGACCCCAGGAAGTTGATGTACTAACTTACCCAAACGGGACCCACATGACTTTTGGCGCTTCATCTCCTAGGGTTAGGTTTTTGGATGTATAGGGTTTTTGACATTCTTGTTTATTTTAAAAAGGACTTCAGAGCCTCATTGTAATCATTTTCTTGCAAATGAGCGCAGCCGTCACATCTCTTCTTAGAGATAAGCTGCCACCATTCTAGCAAGATTGTTTTTCGCTGCATTTTACAGTTTTAGCTTATTTCCTTATTGAATAGAAAACCATTTTTACTATATCTCTGTCATTATGTGTTAAGCATATTTTAATAATTTGTATTCATTTCGTTCTTCTCATAAAATTTGGATCAGTGGTATTAGAGCGGTCTGCTCCTTGTCGTCTTAATGCATATCCCCAATGAGGTTAGGGTACAAAGAATTGGGTCTCGAGCTTGTTTCTCTTGAGGAAAAAATCTCTCGCACGCCCAAGAGAACTCTCATGGCAGGAGAAAATAAATATGACGGGACAAGAGATCCTTTCAAAATGTTTCTTGAGGAAGCCCTCATGCAATAGAGGAATGAGATGATGGATAGTTTCACGCAAATCCTTCAGCGGCTACCAACAGGCAACTCATATTCCTCGAGTGGAGGTGTTGCCCCCTTAAAGGTAAAAATCAACTTCGATATTTATATATTTTAATGTCAGATAGACACAGATGTTGTAGACAAGTGGTTGAATCTACTAGAAGGGTATTTTTATGTCCATAACTTTTCGAATAGAGAAAAGATTACTTTTTCACTCCTCAAAGTCATTCCCCATGTCAAATATTGGTGGGAAACTTTCTGTGAGAAAAAGGAAATAGAGGAACCCTCATTATTTATAGTCGCGGCCACTTGGGAATCGTTCAGGGATGTTATTAAGGAACAATAATACCCTATCGAAAGTTATGATGACTTGTATACCAAATGGACCACGCTGCGAAAAGAAAGAGACCAAGCAGTGCCAAAGTTCACAAATATCTTCCATACCTTGCACACCAAGCTGGTTATCAAATATTTAGAGTGACATCTGGTGGTCAAGTATCACGATGCTCTACATAGACACATCCATACTGAAATGGAATTTCTAGACATCTCGTCCATGGGCACGGCCTACTGATATGCCGTCAAAATCGAGTAGAAGCTCAAACAAAATACGTGGCACTTTGGGTCTGGGAACCCCTCACAGAAAAATCCAGGAAGGGGAAACCCAAACCCATAGAAAAAGGGACATAGCAAATATGGACAGTATCAAGAAAACCAGTCCAAGCCGCAAGGAAAGAAGGACACTGGAAAGACAAAGAAAGATACCGAGAAGTGGTGCGACTTGCATAAGATCCCTTGGCATAACACTGTTGACTGCCACTCAAAGCAGTCTCTTGTGGCCAAAGTGAAATTCTATGAATCAGATGTAGGTTTTGACTTTGATTCAGAACCAGAAAAGGGAAGACAGATCATTGACGTGGAAACCAGTGCCACCATTTCTACCACCAAGCTCCAGCCTAATGAACCAGATGAGCAAAAATAAGGTGAGTGCCTCTTACATTCACAAATGTGGGTAAAAGGCACCCCATTACACTTCATCGTTGATAGTGATAGCCAAAAGAACCTCATCTCAGTAGAGTTCGTCAATCGGTTGGACCCCCGGACAATGTCCCACCCACAACCCTACACCATTGGATGGCTCTACCAAGGAAGCGATCTCCACGTCAGCCAATAGTCTCAATTGTCATACAACATCAATCCCTTCAAAGACGAGGTATTGTGTGATGTTGTTCCTCTCGAAGTTTGTAATGCTCTTTTGGGCCAACCTTATTTATGGAAACGTCATGTTGTATATGAGTCTAAGCCTCATAGTGTTATTATTATTTTGAACAGGAAATTGTATAGGCTACCCGAGGCAGTCCCTCCTAGTGTTATTTCATTGATCTCTGCCAATAAATGTAAGAAGGTTATCTCTCAGACCAGGAAATTTGTCTTCTTCAAGATTCACTCTCAGAGTGAGTGAAATATCACAACCACATCCAGGGCCTCCACGACTGATCTATCCACGCAACAGAAGAAAGTGGATAAGGTCATGGAATAATACTTATATATCTTCACCTCTCCTACTAGGGTACCTCTGCATTGCCAGGTCAAGCATCCCTTCGATATGACCCCAAGCGCACCGCTACCCAATGGGACAGTCTACCGTCACTCTCTATTAGAAAATGAGGAGATTAAGAGGTAGATCCAAGAACTGCTCCACAATGGGCACATACATCTCATCTCATCGCCTTGTGGGAGCCCAATCATGCTAGTGCAGAAGAAAGAAGGGACCTAGCAACTCTACATTGATTATCGGGCCCTAAATAAATTCACAGTCTGAAACCTGTACCCGATTCCATGAATTGACGACCTCCTTGATCAACTCATGAGGGCCAAATAATTCAGTAAGATTGATTTGAAGTCTCGCTACCACCAGGTCCCAATAGAAAAGACAAATGTATGGAAGACCGCCTTTAAGTCAAAAGAAGGTCTTTTTGAATGGTTGGTCATGCCCTTTGGTTTGACAAATGCTCCAACAACTTTTATGAGGATGATGGACAATATCCTATGACCTTTCACCAATACTTTGTAGTGGTTTATATGGATGACATCCTCATATACAACAAGACTTGGGCAGGACACTTGCAGGATATTCAATGAGTTTTGCACACCCTACGACAGCACAAACTACATGAAAATTTGGAAAAATGCTCCTTCAGCATGGACAAGGTCCATTACTTAGGCTACATTGGTGATCGGCATGGTGTGCATGTGGATCCATCCAAGATCCAGGTCATCCAAGATTGGCCAGCCCCAACCACACTCACTGAACTTAGGAGCTTCTTGGGCCTCGCCAATTTCTATCGCAAGTTCGTGTTGGGATTCTCTCATATCACATGGGCCCTTAGCCAAGTAACTAGGGGTGGCAGTAAGGAAACATTTGTGTGGTGCCTATCCCAACAAAAATCCTTCGATGACTTGAAGAAGCATTTGTGCTCATCCTCGTTGCTTTCATTACCGGACCTGCAACATCCCTTTGAGATTGAGATAGATGCTAGACACTATGTTGTGGGCACCATTCTCACTCAACACGACCACCCCGTGGCATATCATAGTGAGACACTATCATATGTTGTCTGTAAGGACCCTACTTATGACAAAGAAATTTACTCCATTGTGTAAGCTTGCTACCAGTGGAGACATTACATTCTTGGGAAGGAGACATTTATCCACACTGATCACGAGCCACTACAGTTCTTCCATACCTAAGGAAAACTGGAGAATGACCACCATCAGAAGTGGTCCACATATTTACAATAGTTCCACCTCAACATCAAGTATAAAACAGGAAGTACCAACTGAATTGTTGATTACCTCAACCGACCTCCAGCCACGGCACTCACCACAGTGCTAGACACTTATGGCCATGAGACCTCCGGATGGCTCCACCTTTATGAGATAGACCTTGAATTCTCCATAACCTACCAAATGTTGGGCGGCAACTCAATGGTCACTAATTTCCATCTTCAATATGGTTTGTTGTTCCGTCTCAGCCATATCTGTGTTCCATCAAGCGAGTGTGCAAAGATGATTTGGGAAGATCACTACAGTTAGGTGGCAAGATACTTTGGCATCGAAAAGACATTGGCAGTGTTACAGAAACATTTCTACTGGTCGAAAATTTGACAGGATGTTGTCAAGTATATTAGGTCCTCACCGCCTGCGCTATTGAAAAACCAACCACTAAGAAATAAGGTCAGTACACCCCTCTGCCTACTACTGACAGGTTGTGGGAATCCATCTCAGTGGACTACATGTTGGGCCTCCCATCCACCAAGAGGGGAAATGACTATGTTTTTTTGGTTGTTGATCGCTTTTCCAAGATGGTGGTTCTAACCGCCTGCAAGAAGAATATCACAGTAGCAGCCACTGCCAAGATCTTATTTGAATGAGTATGGGTACATTTTTGGATCCCACAAATCATTATCTCAAACCATGACATTTGTTTCCTCAACACATTTTGGTCAAGCCTCTGGTCACTAATGGATACCAAGCTCACCAAATCCACTACCTTCCACCCCCAGACAGATGGCCAAACTAAGTTCATCAATCAGATGATCATACATATCCTGTGTATCTACAATTCAAAACACCCCCACACATGGGATGAGAGTCTTCCCTATGTCCATCATAGCTACAACCAAGCCCTACATAGCTCAACTGGCCATAGCCCCTTTCAGCTGGGGTTTGGATTCCAACCATTGGGCCCCATGGATGTTGCACTACCCCTGGTGACCACCTCAGCCGACTCATCCCCTACTCCACCAGAATCTGACAAAGCCACCCAGTTCATTGAGTGGATCCAACACATTCACCAACAAGTTCAAGATATTCTACAGAAATCTAATGCCAAGTACAAGCAACGCCATGATCAACATCGGGTGCCACATAAGTTTTAGGTGGGAGACAAAGTTTGGTTGCACTTGTAGAAAGAACGCGTTATAGGGCCCCATCGGAATATTTGGCCACTCCATTATGGGTTGTATGCCATCACCAAGGTTGTGGGTGATAATTCTTTTGATCTCAACATTCCCCCTTTCCTTGGCCTGCACCCAATCTTCTATGTGGCTCTCCTTCGGCCATATTTCCCACCATTATTAGACACCTCAGAGATAATAAAATAGTTGAACCCAACAGAGCTCAAACTTGACTGCATGCAACAGGAATCCAATGATCATATTTTGGACACACATATCAAGGGAACTAAAGAACAAAGGATCCAACTTTATTGAGTCGTCAAAGCAAGGCAGCTCCTGCACCAAGGCAAGTGGCTCACTCGGGGCCAAATTCAGCAGAAATTTCCTCATCTGATGGGGGAAATCAATGAAATGAAGACCATTGATTCCTAAGGAGGGAGGATTGATCTAGGTGGATATCGATGGCCACTCACCTTTTCCAACTTGCTCAAAACAGTTTTCTGGCAATTTTGGCAATTTACTATTTTTAGCAGTTTTTAACTTCCGAGGCCATTTTGAGGGCCTAAATGAAGATTTTTCATGATCAAACTTCTCAATGATAGCCAAAGGCTTTGATTGAGCCCCCAAAATGAATATCCTCGATGATACCTTTCCAACGGGCTATCGTGCACCTAAAATGAATATCGTATGCAAAGGTTACGACCCTAGGAAGTTGATGTACTAACTTACCCAAATGGGGCCCACATGCATTTTGGCACTTCGTTTCCTAGGGTTAGGTTTTTGGATGTATAGGTTTTTGGAAATTCTTTTTTATTGTAAAAATTCCTTCAGAGCCTCATTGTAATCATCTTCTTGTGAATGAGCATAGTCGTCACATCTCTTCTCTTAGATAAGCCACCGTCATTCTAGCAAGCTTGTTTTCCACTGCATTTTACAGTTTCATCTTATTGCCTTATTGAATAGAAAACTAGCTTTACTGTATCTCTGTTATTTTGTGTTAAGCATATTTTAATAATTTGTATTCATTTCCTTCTTCTCATAAAATTTGGATCAGTGGTATCAGAGCGGTCTTCTCCTTGTTGTCTTAATGCATGTCCCCAACGAGGTCAGTGTACAAAGAATTGGATCTCGATCTTGTTTCTCTTTAGGAAAAAATAAATCACATTCTCAAGTGACCTCTCATGGAAGGATAAAATAAATATGATGGGATAGAATATCCTTTCAAAATGTTCCTTGAGGAATCCCTCATGTAATAGAGGAACGAGATGATGGATAGTTTCACGCAAATCTTTCAGTGGCTACCAACAGGCGATGCATCTTCCTCAAGTGGAGGCACTCCACTTCAAGGTACAAATAAAATTCAATATTCCTATATTTGAAGGTCATATAGATGCAGATGTTGTAGACAAGTAGTTCAATCTACTAGAAGGCTATTTTTTTGTCCATAACATTTCGAATAGAGAAAAGATTACTTTTGCACTCCTCAAAGTCGTTCCCCATGTCAAAGATTGGTGGGAAACTTTCTATGAGCAAAAGGAAACAGAGGAACCCTCATTATTTACAGTCATGGCCACCTGGGAATGCTTCAAGGATGATATTAAGGAACAATACTACCCTGTCAGAAGTTATGACGACTTGTATACCAAATGGACCACACTATGGCAAGAAAGAGACCAAGTAGTGCCAGAGTACACAAATATCTTCCATACCTTGCACCCCAATCTGGGTATCAAATATTCAGAGCGACATCTAGTGCTCAAATAATGTAGTGTTCTTTATAGATACATCTAGACTAAATTGAATTCCTATACATCTCGTCCTTGGGCATGTCCTACCGATATGTCGTCAAAATCGAGTATAAGATCAAACAAAAGACGTGGCAAATTGGGCCTGGGAACCCCACACAACAAAATCTAGGAAGCAGCAGCCCCAACCCACATAACAAAGGACATAGAAAATATGGACAGTATCAGGACAACCAATCCAAGCCACAAGAAAAGAAGGACACTAGAAAGACAAATAAATATATCGAGAAGTAGTGTGACTTCCATAAGAGCCCTTGGAATAACATTGTTGACTGCCGCTCAAAGAATTTGTTGGTGGCCGAAGTGAAATCCTCTTAATCAGATGTGGGTTCTGACTCTGATTCAGAACTATAAAGGGGAAGATGGATCAATGATGCGGAACCCAATGCCACCATTTCTACCACCAAGCTCCATCCTGGTGAACCAGATGAGCCAGAAGAAGGTGAAAGCCTCTTCCATTCACAAATGTGGGTAAAAGGCACCCCACTACACTTCATCATTGATAGTAGTAGCCAGAAGAACCTCATCTCAACAGAGGTCGTCAAGAAGTTGACCCTTCCAACAACGCCGCACCCAGAAACCTACACCATTGGATGGTTGTGCCAAGGCAACGATCTCCGCATCAGCCAACAATGTCGGCTGTCGTATGACATCAATCCATTCAAATACGAGATATTGTGTGATGTTGTTCCTCTCAAAGTTTTTAATGATGTTTTGGGACAACCTTATTTATGGAAACGTCATTTTGTATATGATTCTAGGCCTCGTATTGTTATTATTACTTTGAACAGGAAATTGTACATGATACCCGAGGCAATCCCTCCTTGTGTTATTTCCTTGATCTCTGCCAAGCAATGCAGGAAGTTCATCTCTCAGACCGGGAAATTTGTCTTCTTCAAGATTCACTCTCAGAGTGAGTGAAAGATCGCAGCAACATCCAGGGCCTCCTCAATCGAACTCTACACACAACATAAGCAAGTGGATAAGGTCATGGAACAATACTAAGATATCTTCTCCTCTCCTACCGGGGTACCTTTGCACTGCTAGGTCAATCATCCCATCGATCTGACCCCAGGTGCTCTGCTACCCAACGGGCCAGTCTACCATTGATATTTGTTAGAAAATGAGGAGATCAAGAGACAGATCCAAGAAATGATCCATAAGGGACACATACGTCCCATCTTATCTCCTAGTGGGAGCCCAATCGTTCTAGTGCAAAAGAAAGATGGGACTTGGCGACTCTGCATTGATTACCAGACCCTGAATAAAATCACAGTCTAAAACAGGTACCTAATTCCCCAAATCGATGACCTCCTTGATCAACTCACGGGGGCCAAATACTTCAGTAATATTGATCTGAATTCTGGCTACTACTAGGTCAAAATAGAACAGACAGATGTATGGAAGACTGCCTTCAAGTCAAAAGAAGGTCTTTTTGAATGGTTGGTCATGCCCTTTGGTTTGACAAATGATCCAAATTTTTTTATGAGGATGATGGATGATATCATATGACCTTTCACAGATACTTTTATAGTGGTGTATCTGGATGACATCCTCATCTACAACAAGACTTGGGCGGAACACTTGCTAGATATTCACCAGGTTCTGCACACCTTGCGGCAACGGAAACTATATGCAAACTTGGAGAAATGATCCTTCGACATGGATAGGGTCTATTACTTAAGCTACATCATTGATCAACATGGTGTGCATGTGGATCCATCCAAGATCCAGGTCATCGGTGACTGGCCATCCCAAACCACACTCACTAAACTTAGGATCTTCTTGGGCTTCGCCAATTTCTATTGCAGGTTCGTGTTGGGATTCTCTCATATCGCATGGGCCCTTAACCAAGTAACCAGAGGTGGCGATAAGGAAAAAATTATGTGGGGCCTATCCCAAAAACAAGCCTTCGATGACTTGAATAAGAATTTGTTCTCATTCTCAGTTATTTCATTATCGAACCTACAACGTCCCTTTGAGATTGAGATAGATGCTTCAGACTATGTTGTGGGCGTCGTTCTCACTCAACACGGCCACCCCGTGGCATATCATATTGAGACACTATCAGATGTTGTCTGTATGTACCCTACTTACGACAAATAAATTTACTCCATTGTGCAATATTTCCGCCAGTGAAGACATTACATTCTTGGGAAGGAGACAATCATCCACACTAATCACAAGCCACTACAGTTCATGCAAACCCAAGGAAAATTGCAAAATGACTGCCATCAAAAGTGGTCCACGTAGTTACAACAGTTCCCCCTCAACTTCAAGCATAAAACAGGAATTACCAATCGAGATTTTGATTACCTCAGTCGACCTCCAGTCACGGAACTCACCACGGTGCTAGAATATTGTAGCCACGAGACCTCCAGATGGCCCCACCTCTACAAGACAGACCGTGACTCATCCACCACCTACCAAATGTTTGGCGGCAACTCAGTGGTCGCTAATTTACATCTTCAATATGGTTTGTTGTGTCGTCTAGGCCATCTCTGAGTTCCATCAAGTGATCATGTGAAGCTGATTTGGGAAGCTCACTATAGTCGGGTGGTAGGACACTTTGTCGTCGAAAAGACAATAGTAGTGTTGCATAAACATTTCTACTAGTCAAAAATTTGATAGGATGTTAGCAAGAATATCAGGTCCTGCACCACCTGTGCTATTTCCAAATTGACCATTAAGAAACAGGGCTTGTACACCCCTCTTCCTACTCATGACAGGCCGTGGGAATCCATCTCAATGGAATACATGCCGGGCCTCCTATCCACCAAGAGGAGAAATGACTATGCTTTTGTGGTTGTTGATCTCTTTTCCAAGATGGTGATTCTAGCCACCTGCAAGAAGAACATCACAACAGAAGCCACTGCCAAGCTCTTCTTTGAATGAGTGTGGGTACATTTTTGGATGCCACAAACCATTATCTTAGACCGTGAAAGTTGGTTCCTCAGCACATTTTGGTCGAGCCTCTGGTCATTGTTGGATACCAAGCTCACCAAATCGACTTCCTTCCACCCCCAGATAGATGGCCAAACTGAGGTCATCAATCAAATGATCATACATATCCTACGCATTTACAATTCAAAACACCCCCGCACATGGGATGAGAGTATTCCCTATTTATAGCATAGCTAAATCTAAGCCCTGGATAGCTCAATTGGCCACATCCCCTTTCAAGTGGGGCTAGGATTCCAACCATTAGGCCCCATGGATGTTGCACTACCCCTGGTGACCACCTCAGCTGAGTCATCCCTGTTGGGTGTGTGTTATATTATTTTCATGTGTGTGTGTGTGGGTGCTTCAGATACGACAATTGCGTCTACGAATGGTGAAATTCGATATAATGAAAATAAGAAAGGTTTTCCCGGTTGAGGGTTTTCCGGTAAAGATCTATGTGTACTCTGTGTATGAGCCATTGATTAATTTCTGTATTGCTTAAGAATCTATATGCATTGCTTTACTTCACAGGTTTAAAACTTACATGTGGTATCAGAGCACGTTTTTGGCTTCAGAGGGATGCCTTTGTTGCTGAGGGTTTGGCTCGGTCTTGACAGATCAAGTTTATCTTGGGTCTGTGATAAACCTGGGTTCAGTGGGAGCTTTTACAGAGGAGATTCAAGTAAAGTAAGAGGAATGGTGAGCTCATCTAGAATCGAGATAGAGATGTTCAATGCTAAAAACTTTGAGCTATGGAAGCTCAAGATGGAGGACCTTCTTGTAAACAAAGAACAATGGATCGCCGTGGATCCTGGTACACAGCCTACTAGTACACCATATACAAGCACACAGGCTACTGGTACACCACCTACCAGTACACAAACTACTAGTACATCAGTTACTGGTATGTCGAAGGAAGATTGGGACAAGTTGGATAGAAGAGAAAGGAGTACCATTTGACTCTGCCTGGCAGATTCAGTGTTGTTGAATGTCTCGAGAGAATCTACAGCCAAGGAACTATGGGATAAGTTAGGGAATTTGTATCAATCAAAGTCCCTGGTAAACAAGTTGTTTCTTCGAAAGAAGCTGTATCATCTTAGG